>JACEGR010007032.1:0-53867 GCA_014170235.1 Listronotus bonariensis
AATAATACAATTATTTTAGGAAGTAAAATAAAAATTAAAAGTTTTCCTTAAAAATCACAAACTACGGCAACAAGTCATTTTTTTAATAATAATAATAATATACTTTTAAATATATATTTACTTTAAATATTAGTTTTATTTTGTATTTTAACATAATTTTAGAGTATATTGAACATCATTTTATTGTATACAGTATTGATTCTATTTAAGCAATATCAACAGGTCTTAATTAATTTCGCTAATCTCTACTGAATATAGAATGTATTACGACACTTATTTCAACTTTATTGTCAATATAGATAATTAGGTATTACAACATAAAATACCTTAAGCCAAAACATTTAAATGTAGGCACGTGTAAGCAACTGTAGGGATTTTGGAACCTTACCGTTATACTTAAGGAAAACTTAGTAATCTATGCAAGTTTCCATGTAGCGCATACATGGTTTATTCGTGTTTACATTATATCGCCGGTTTAGAGGTAAAACTCACTGTGACATTTTATAGTTCGGGTATAGTTTGGAAATAACAACGAATTTATAAAAAAAAAAATATGTCAAAAGAATACTTTTATTCTTTCAGCTTGTGAAAATCGTTCGGATCATATCGGATTATAGGTCTATTTTTCGTTATCTTTAAATTATTGTACGTTAAAATAGAGAGAAAATGTTTTTTTACAATTTTGTAGCCCTCCGCTTTCTTTACGTCACTCTCAAATTGTTAGACTAGTGGAATATACCCATAGATAACCTCCATTTAGATCCGCAGTGGCAAGAAGCATTTTTCGGATTTTTACGACCTCGCGCAGTGGTTGGACGAACATGCGCACTTAACAGCCGTGGCAAAATACAAACACCGACACCCCATACTCTTCGTCCGCGGTCTGACCGTAACGCTCATTAGCTACCGTACTTCGAAAAGAAAATCAGGACGCCGTCAACAAATTCTTTCCTATAATGCGGATAGTTTGTTTGGTGCTGGGTGCGTTTACCCTCAACTGGCTTGCGCACAAACCGGTTTTTCACCCATGAAATGTAACTTTTGTTTCGCGCAGGTTATAACATTGGCAATCCATCGAGATCAGTGAATATACCCTGTTTAGCATGCAACTTACCCCATTTTATTCAAAAATTTGTGATGATATTTTTTTGTTTTTTTACGATCAGCCCTGTATACGAGGTCATATTTGGTTGAGGTACTTAACCGGGTACAAGGTATCCTCTGTAATATTAATCTGTCGCGCTGTAGAAAATCCTAAAATCCACTCTTGAGCTTCCCTACCATAAATTAATTCATTAAGGTATAAAAGGTATTAACCAAGTTCAAAAAGAAGGTTTTTAATTTGCCTGAATGTTTTTATATAAAGAAGTTTATGGTAATACCTCACCGCTAAAAATAAATTAAGGAAATATTTTCTAAAAAATAATAAATATATTTTGAGAGCAATATAGTTATTAGAGTAGTACAGCTAATATTAAATTTATTTGATTTTTTGCAATATTTATACTGAGCTACGGACTTTATTTACGGTTCTTTGCCTGTCAAAGATTTACACTTGGTTGGGTCCAGATAGAAATCACATTAAGAATTTGGAATTGCCCTGGTTGCTGGTCTGTATTATAGTATTATGTTCTACTTTAAAAATAGGCGATGCTTAAAATTTCTCCAAACACAATTTAGATAATGTTCTTTCTTTTACTTTTTTATTCCTAACAAAATGCACTAGAGCAATAGAAACTCCTTAAAATGACGTAAATTGAATTTTTTCTAACCATTTACGTAATTTTCTTTTGCATTAAGTTTAATGAATATCTAGCTATTTAAATTAGGATTAATTTTATTAAAGATCCCATTGATTATATTAAAATTATTATTATTATTAAAAAATTAGTATATGTAAAAATATTAAAATAATTAAATTAAATATTATAAAAATAACACGGTAATATTTTTATATTAATATTTGTATTTTTTTATCTTTGTGACTACTTACGAAGGCCTATGCCTAAATACCAGAGTATCGTGATCGCCGGGTTATTGGAAGTTTTCGCCATTTTTTATTTTGTTTCATCAACGTTATCTAAGCATTAAAACATGCAGTTTCTGCATTTTACAGCACCTTTTAGACAACGCGGTAGTGCCACCACTAATGTTATTTTTTAAATAACTACACCCAAGGTTAGTTTATATTTATAAGGTTGCGAAATATCCTCAATTTTTAGGCGGTTTGAGTTCAGGGACGCAAGGAAGGGCACTCCACGGAGAAAAGTTGGCAAGACTGGGTAAAATCAAAGCGGATGATCAATACAGTGGCGTCTAGAATTTGCGCATTTCATTTTGCATTGTTTTGGAAAGGATATTTGTTGAAAGATGTAATTCCAAATGTTTTTATTTAAAGCAAAAGAATTTACAACTTAATAATAATAATAAACTGTTGTGTAAACAGTTGTTCTACTAATACAATAAACTGTATATCTCCGGCACTGAACAACATGGCCGAAAAATGGGAGATGTGACGTTATAACACGTCAAAGCAATATGGCCGAATGTCGTGACCCTATATAGATCGACTTTGACTACACCTAGGATTGGCAGAATACTACACAGTGGTTGGCCATTGCCAACTGTGAGGTGACGAGATATTACAAATACGATTTCGAGATTCGAAACCGGGTCTCTGCGGTGAGGGGCTGCTACGTTAGCAGCGATAAAGTTCAACCGACCTCAGAAGTCCAAATTCCTTATAACCGTGGGCCAGGACCAGAGAGGTTTTGTTGTTAAAGTTTTTGGCTTATGACAAATTTTTGACAGTTTTATGGTTCTCTTTGCTTTTATATAAATTGTGCAACGACGTTATATTTTTATAGTAAAATTTTTAAAGAAAAGTTTTTTTTCTTTTTACTGCATTTAAATAAATGCTTGTTTTAAAAATAGTTTTATATTTTTAATTTATTTATTTAGCTAAAATATTTTTCATTACTCTTTTTTATCTTCCCTTTATGCTTTATCGTATACATATTTAAACAGTAAATTTCGTTTCTCCGGTTCCAGTATTTAGGTTAAATTAATGTTCTGCTTAAATGGGTTTTTAAATATTAAGCTTATAATGTCCCAGATTTTTATAAAGATTTTTTTTGTAAAAAGGTACATTTTATAGTTAATTTGTTTTCTAAGAGTCTAAATTTAAACAAAATTATATATAGCTTTTTTCCAGAATAAAGATATTTAATAAACATTTTACGGAAATTAAATTTTTTATATATTATGGAAAAGTGTTTTGTCTTTGCATAATATATTAAAATTTAGGATTAATTTAAAAATATGTAAATTAATAAAATATTTATTATAAATTATATATTTTTGTTTAGGGTATATACAAATTTTACTTACTATACAGGGAAGGTCGCAACCTCTATATACAGGGATATTGGTGGTGAGAGTCCTATTAGAAAAACCTCACAGTTTATGTGAAAATTTAAAAAAAAAACTAGTTTTTTGTCTTTTATTTTCATCTTTTACAAAAAAAAATATATTTTTTTACGAAATTTGGTGAAACCGTGCCTTTATTTGTCTCAAATATACTGTTTATTTATACATATTTTTGACCTAAATTTAAAAAATACCCTTATTTCTAATCAAAAATTCACGGATCAAAATATCGGCATTTTCCAAAAAGTCGAATGTCGTTTTATTTGGTACTTTCTAATGGTGCAAAACAAACTATACATTTCAATGGTAAATGTTCTCTGAAAAGGCAAAAAATTTGGATCCAATTTTTAAAATTATTATTAGACTAGGGTCGATAATTTTTGAAACCAAAAAAATATAGAAGGATTAAATCTATTAAAAATATAAAGTAAATAACAAAAATAAAAGAAAAAAATAAATTACAGGCGATCTGGGGTCCAAAAGTGGAAGAGGGTGAGTTTTTAAGGGTAAAAAACAGTTTTTGTCAATTTGCGGCAAAATAACTAGTCCCATGGAAATTCATTTCCTTTATTATTTTTAAATATTTTTTAATTCTGTAAAAACATTTCTTCAGCCACTTTTTATTCAGATGCAGATATAATTTTAGTTTTTGTCTAGGCTTGTGCAATTTTTTTTTATTTATCTATTTATTTTTGGAAATTTTAAATGGAACACTTTGTATATTTTTTCACCATTAAAATGATTAAAAATTACATTTTTAAAAATGTGTCACACTTTATATTTCTTCTCAACCGATATTGGTTAGATAGTAGGCCATGAAAAAGAAATTAGGTTTTACTTTAAACAATCTTGTTATAACTTTTTATGGACTTTAATGACGGAAAACCATTTTTATTAATAATTTAATAACGCAAATAAGGGTAATCAGTCATAAATGACAAAATATACAATATCTCCGAAACGACTAAGAAGAAATATATAGCGTAACACATTTTTAAAACGGTAATTTTTAACCATTTTAATAGTGAAAAAATATACAGGGTGTTTCATTTAAAGTTCCCAAAAATAAACAAAGAGTCAAAAATGTGCCACCCTAGATAAAAAAATCATATCTGCAATCTGCATAACAAGTTGCTGTAGAAACGTTGTCACAGAATAAAAAAATATTTAAAAATAAAAAAGTTATAAAAGATAAAAGAAAACTCAAGAAAAACACGTTGTAGCGAGTAAACGACGCAAGATAGCAAATTGCGGTTTTTACTAGTAAATTTGGCTTAAAATTTGAGCCTCGCAAGTGGGGGTCAGTTTTTTGTAAAGATATAGAAACATGAGTTTCCGATTAAAAGCGTCTAATTTGGCCTACACGGTGCATGGATAAAACCGCCAGACAATTAAACAAAACCGTCGGCGGTCATTTAGCTAGTGCCTTAAATTAAAACACCCTGTATATTGTATTACGATTTTAAAGGTATTTTAAAGAGCCTAAATTTTTTGTTCTTATAAAATACACCAGCGCCCCATGCTTTAAAAGTCTAAGGTATTTTAATAACCGCTGCATTTTAAAAGAATTATACTCTGATATTTTAAATTTTTTGCATTTGTTAAAATCTTAGGCGGATAAAAGTTTATTATAAATGAAAGAGCTTTTAAATGTGTTTCGAAAGTTGTTTGGAATATTTTGCTTTTATTTAATTTTTCTTCAGTAAAAGTAGGTTATCTTTAATTTTATAATTGGAATCTTAAAAAGTTATGAATGTTTGTACCTACGCCTGGTATAAGTAAATGCACTATTCGGATAATTATTAAAGGGTTATATTCAGTTAGAAGACCAAAAAAGTTGCTCGGGAATTTTTTTTTGAAAAACCTTTTAATTTTTCTAATAATAATTTTGAACATATTTCCGCATACTTTAAACAATATTTTGACATATTTAATTTTTTAAGGAAAAAATATTTTCTGCTTCTTTAAAACAAGACAATTTGCGGTAACCACTATATCTCTGGACTGGATCATCTAAAATGAAAAAACCAAACGTATCTACTTTCAAAAATGTATAATCTATAAATCAATCAAAGACCTAAGCAAACTTTTTTTTATCGGGTACTTAAACATAAAAATCAATTTCGGGCCCAATATTTAGGCCTTAAACTTGTATTAAAAACAAATATTTATGGCAGAAGTAAAACCTTTGATTAAGTGTTAAAAATATATCTAAGAAGTTTTTTTAATTTAAAAGCGATCGGTTTAGTAGTTTTCGAGAAATCGTGGTCACCGGCTTTAAAATCATTGTTTTCAGAAATCGACGTTTAACGCTTTAAAAAACCTATACCTCTGGTTAAAAACATGTTTGATAACGCTAATTTCTTTAAAACTATTTGATGGAATAATTTGAAATTTTTAGAGAATATACTTAAATACATGTGCAATCAAGATATGCAGGCAAAAATATATATTTTTTTTAAATCGCAAAAAGATGTCACCATTTAAGGAGTACCGTATAAATTTCACCTTGTTCAGGAATTGCAGCCGCAGTCCAACGATTTTAAATGTAGGCAAGAACTTATTACCCAGCTACAAGCTATGATTTACGACAAACTCGATTTGTTATGGCAAATTTGTTGGACAGAAGAAAGCACACATTGCTTATTGTTGGTCACATACTATCAGGATTTGTAAAAATTATTTTTCATACAGGGTGTCCGAGTACATTCTGACCTATTTTTTTCGAGAGAATAACTCAAGAACAACAGAACTTAGTTACTAAGTGGCTTAGACCTACGGATAATCAAAATAAACAATTATTCTTTAAATTTAAATGCTCATAGATAAAAACTTATTAGGATAGGGAATGGTAATATAATTAAAATACAAATTTTTATTTTGTTTTGTTTTAGAGGGCACAAAAATAGTTAACAAACAATTTACAGAATTTGTGTTTTAAATATTTACAAAAACTCTGGACACACACATAACTTAAATGACCCTGTATAGTTGTATACAGGGTGGTCATGTAAAAAGGAACCAAGCTAAACTTAAAGTTAAAGTCCCCGCTATTATTTTCGTTAATGTGACAGCTTGTCAAAATTTTGATTTTTATTTTTTAAATGTATCTATAAATTAAATTACCTGCAAGCTACTTTAACTAGGGAGATATGATAAGGGTTACACGATCTTCAAAATTAGTTAACAATTCTTTTGGCGGGGTTGTGATTCACCCTTAAATTTTAGGAGACGTGAAACTTAGCAGTTATGGTAGTATGGTAGTTTTCAGGCTGCAGCACTATTGGACATGAAAACGGCTCCCTGAGGAAAACAAGAACTTAGCGGTTGTCAGGACCTAAGAAATTTAAAATAGGGATCACTCAACCTCTTTCTATTTAAGAATTTGGAGTTAGCGCTTACCCCTGCTAAAGGGTTGCAGTTCAGAGGATAAAAGTGGTTAAAACATGTTTCTTCCTAAAAAAGAAAAATTAACGTGTTCTGAATTGCACTGTTTGGTTTTTAAATGACCACCTTGTATATTCTTGTTAAAAGATACTTAATAAAATTGGGAATTATTATACGGTGGTAATTTATTTTATATGTACTTTTAAAAATATTGAGGCGCTACTGATAATACTTTTAAAACTTGCAAGCCCTGCAAAAGTTATTTTATTATAATTGATAAAGCAGGTAGCTTTGGCCTTGCCATTGTTTTATTTCTTTTGTTTCAGGAAACTAAGGCTCTAAAAGATTTTATCAGTCGGACTCCAAACTTTCTTTCGCTTTTAAATTTTGCTGAAATTAAATTTCGTCATTTTATACCTTTTTCTTATTAATTCATTTATATCACAAAAATATTTAAAAATAAATCGGTTAAAGAATAAATTGTAAAAATATAAACCATATATTTTCTTGTAGAAGTCTAAACTACGTTTCTATCAAAGCAACAATGAGTACTTTTTGTTTTAAAATTGCCAAACAAATATCAACAGGCTTTAACTTTTGTACACTAAAGCAACTTAAATCGAAAAAGGAGTTTTAGTTTTCGTCGTCTGCAGTTAAAGAAATGATGTGTCCACTGCAGCAACAAATGTGTTGCATTTTTTTTTAAGAGTACCTTCAATCTTACTGACCTAAAAGGGAAACACAAACACACAGAAACATTTTTATTTTGTTGCTACAAAAATGACCAATTTGTTGAAAAATTATGAAACCTTTCCGCTCCAACGTGTTTCTGCTACTGTATCATAAAGTTGATTTTGTCTAGCCGCGCTGCTAACCTCGTTAGGGTGTGTTTATGTCGGAGCGACGAGGAACGAGGGGACCGGCGAAGTAATAAGAGCGCGGTAATAACAGTGCGGTAATAACAGCCAGGTAAAAGCAGCGCGACATGTATTTCTTAAAAAGGTTTTTTACCTTTCTGCTTTTAAAACTATGTAGGTTGTTTATGTCGGGACGAGAAGCAGACCAGCGAGGTAAATACAACGCGGCGAAAACAGCGAGATAAATAAATCGCGGCGGAAGCATCGAGGTAAATACAGCGCGGAGAAAGCAGCGAGGTAATTTGGTTTTTCTCCTTTGAAAGCAGCGAGGTAAATAAATCGCGGTGGAAGCAGCGAGGTAAATAAATTGCGGTGGAAGCATCGAGGTAAATACAGCGCGGAGAAAGCAGCGAGGTAATTTGGTTTTTCTCCTTTGAAAGCAGCGAGGTAAATAAATCGCGGTGGAAGCAGCGAGGTAAATAAATCGCGGTGGAAGCATCGAGGTAAATACAGCGCGGAGAAAGCAGCGAGGTAATATAGTTTTCTCCTTCGAAAGCAGCGAGGTAAATAAATCGCGGTGAAAGCAGCGAGGTAAATAAATCGCGGTTGAAGCATCGAGGTAAATACAGCGCGGAGAAAGCAGCGAGGTAATATGGTTTTCTCCTTCATAATAAATTAATTTTACTTTTTATATTTATACAATATCAAGTTATGTTAAGAAGTAGGCTATGTAAGTAGTAACCCAGAAGGTAAAGTTTTGGTCAACAAAAGTGTTAAAAAAAATAAAAAGATTTTTTTACATGTCAAAATAACAAATTCGTAATTTTAAATGTCTCTTTATAACATAAGGCGATTCTTTTAACTATTTTATTCTAAAAAAAACAATTTTATTTTGTTTTAATCTGTATTGCAAGATATATAGTGAGCGCTGCTAAAACAGTGTAGGTATAATGGATATTGTGTACCAAGATATGTATTTAAAAATTTTGTATCATTTGTTTTTATTACTAACGCAATGCTAGTCATATTTAAAAAAAATGCGTTTTTCCCTAGATGTCAGTAATCTCTCGCACCAAACTAAAAAATATTTGTTGTACCATTTTAGACTTTTGTCCACACTTACACACAAGATGGTTAAAGACATGAAGAAATCGCGTTAAATTTGAAAAACAAAATATGGATTGGTCATAGAGTGTATACTATTTATACTTTTCCAAAATATTTATAACATATCGTGCTAAAGTAATATGCATTTAGAGATGCCTGGTTTAAGTATAGGCAACGAGGCAGGCAGTTAAAAACTTTTGAATAATGTGGCAAACGGTTAAAACTTTGATGAGATCCATAAAAATCGGTTCTTATTTGTCTTTATGGGTAAGGCTTTTTTACCAAAAATTCCCTTAATACATTTTCGGAGGGTACCACCAAAAGAACTCCAGCGATCAGTTATTGAGTGACGACTCATGAGTTACAGGTAAAAACTCTTAAGTAGGAAAATACCTTGCCTGCAGTATCAATAGTAATATTTTAGACATAATCAGTTTTCGAAAAAATAGTTATTAGGGTTCCAAATTACAAAGAATTGTATAATTTAGATATTTGGTATTTGTAATGGTCCACTTTTTCCTTTATAAAATTTACTTCTTCTAAAACACATCGCTTAAAGTGACATTCTCAACTGACAACTTTTGACAATTGACTTTATTATAATTCTTCCGACGATACCGACGTCATGTTGTGCGATACCCTGATACTGTCCTTACTGTCCGTCTGATGCCGATGCATGTGCGCGTATCTTAAGAGTGCATATTTTTGTAAATTTTTAAGAGCTTTCAAAAAAGTTATAAGTTCTATTATTTAATTGTAGATATTTCATAAAATTCTGCGAGATTGCCCTCATATTCTGGCACCTCCTGTATACATAAAAAATAATAGGAAGCAAAAAAATAATTAAATTATACCGAAAATTATTTTTGGTATAAAATACTGTGTGGGCTACTAAATCTTTACTTAATGAAACTCGATAACAGAAGACTTGCTATTTTCATTTTGCTGAGGCGGATTTAGAAGCAGTTGAAAATAAACTTCATAAATCTAGACGAAACACAATTTAAAAGGAGTAAATCAACTCGAATTCTAATATAACTGTAACTGGATGTTTTTTTTTAAAATGTGCTTAAGAACCAAATACCTTAAAAAAATAGTATGTTTAAAATAATATATTAATTAAATAAAATGCAACTGAACAACTTTCAATCGTTACTACTTTAGAAAATTAAAAAACAAAATTTCTCCAAGCTCTTTTTACCATCACTTGTTTTTTTTAACAAATCAATAAAAATAGTGATTAACATGAAATTTTTAAACGTCATTTTCTAAAAAATAATAAAAATAGGTATGGTATGTGGTACATATATTTACTTTAAATTTTCTGTAAATTGATTTTTTGAAAAATATATAGACTGTTATAAATAAAACAAAATTGATAGCACTTCCGGTTAAACCGGATGGTCAACATATAATCTGACACATCAGAAATCTGCCTTCTATCCAACCATTAATCCGACCAAAATTTCAAAATTGTGTAATACTTTCCAAGAACAAGAGAGGTTTGCCAGTAATTTCCTGGGCACCCGATATAAAAAACTGCCACTGAACTACCCTTTAACAACATATATACATTTATGCAGAGTCCGAACTATATATAACAGTACTCCCAACTTTACCTGACTTTTTTTTAACTTAACTATCTCGACGGAACCAGTATCCCAAGCAGCAAGCTGACGTCATTATAACGTCATTTTTAAGTATTTTTGGTCATAGGACGTCATCAGACCAAACTTATGACGTCATTTTAACGTCATTTAATGTCTAGTTTTTGACGTCGTTGAAGTAACATTTTTTCGACGTCATTTTGTCATACTAGCTCATAAAAATCTAATGACGTTATGTTTAGAAAACCCGCCAGTGACATTTTATGATTCGTGTCAAAATCCAACCGAAATATCATATGACAGAAAAATAACTCTAATAATTTAAAAAAAAAACAGGAAATAGGAAAATGTTCTACCGATAGATGGCGTAATGGACAATAAACTACTACGTATATTCAACATCTTCGCTTTTTATCGCCTACACCGTACGGATGAGGTCAAAATAGTTCGAGACCGGTCTGTGGTTGGTGATATTAATTAGCTTTGAAAGAAATATCTTAGGCTAGTGTAAAAATCTGCATCTCCAGGTTGGAAGTGTCCTGAGAGATGCGACCTTGGAGTTCAAGGAAATTGCAAGCAGTAAGGAGTTCTTTCCTATTTCAGTTTGCAAATAATATATCGTAAAATTTTAGCGTTAAAAAAATATGCGTCAATTTTTCGTCATCTTAAAGAGGTTTTTTGTCTGTGACTTAGGGAGGTCAATTTAATGTCATTTTGTCGTCATCTTATGACGTCTTTGCTGACCAAATGTGACCAAAAATGACTAAAAAGAGACCAAGCATGCTGCTTGGGATTTGACCACCTCCTGCGTTGGTAAATCACCCAAATTTTAATCTTGTCAATAATTGTCCTCTAAAAACGAGTAAATTTGGTAAAATTTTAATTAGGAGTAAAAAAAATTAAGTTTAGGTAAAGTTTTTCAAGATAGAAAGTTCTAGAAATTATACCGCTCTTCCAGAAAAGACATATAAACAAAAAGTTATAAAAGTCAATAAGGTTAAACTAACTTTATACCGCAAAATGTTAATTTATTTTAAAGCAAGTTTATACTTAACCAAAACTCACTAGAATAACTCTTAAAACTTATAAAGATCAACATTTGTGAGACTTTTATGCTTTAAATTAAAGTTAAATTATTTATTTACCATGTAACCGCAAAGTAACATTAGGTAATTAATTTACAACTGAATGAATCTGCGATACTCAACTTAAAAACATTTTACTGGGTATGACTAATTAAATTTAATTAGTCTAAAAGTTACAAAAATCAACTTTAGATATCCGTTAGGCCTCGCCTACGATACCTAAGCGTAAGCGGCCAGCATAGAGCGGAAAATGTAAAAGCGCTGTCTTTGATCTTTATGCAAAAATAAAAGAATTTACTTTTTTTTAATCAGCGGGCTACAATATTCCTGAGCGAGAAAGCTCTGCCGCTGGCCGCTCAAAATAAACAAATATTATCCGTGGAGCATTTCTAATGTACATAAACTGGTTTAAAGATGCTGTTTACCACCAAATATTGTAGTCACCACCGACAACATAAAGAGATTTGATTCTTTCCGCTCAACGCTTACGCTAGTTATCGTGGCCGAGACCTAACAAGCGCACGCGTCGAACGGTATCAAATCTCTGTAATGGTAGCAGAAACGCTTCGCGGATAATATTTGTTTGTTTCGAGCAGTAGCCTCAAGGCCTCTTTTATGCTACCATAAAAATCAAAGGCAACGCTCTTACATTTTCTTAGTATTGTGGCCGAAGCCTTAGGATTAATCCTTCAGACTTTCGTATTTTTATAACTTTTAGCCATGTTATTAATTTTTCAGTAATAAAATGTGTGTATTTATTGTTTATTGGGAATGATTAAACTGTTACTAAATTACAACAGAAAAAAATTAGCACAGGGGTATAAAATAAAATAGATTTAATTAATTGCCACTTTTTAATAATTTTTTTTTTGGTTTCCGTAAATATAAATATAAACAAAATAATATTTGGCTTTTTTCCGGAATAAAGATTATTTAATAAATATTTTAATAAAATTTTAACTTTTAAAACACATATTATAAGGGTCTATTTTTCCCTTGCAATAGTATAATAAATATTAAGGTTACCTAAAAAAATATTAATAATAAATTATTTAATATAAAACAGTTAACAAAATCTGGAAAAAACATAGCAATTCCAAACATAGGTTCAAGGGCTTTCGGTCAAAATAGTTTTATAATTATCTAATCATAAAATAATTTCCTAATGAGGCTGCTAGACGTGAATTGATTCGTTGGACGCGCCTCAAAAATGTGGAAACTTTTTATTAAAAACTACTGATAATCTGACTAAAAATGCCCTTGAACCTATATTTAGGGGTTGCAACCTTATAAGTAGGTAATTTTTTTCTCGGATTTAAGTAATTTTTTATATTAAATAATTTTTTTGATTTTGTTATTTTTTTTGCATTTATTGCAAGGGAGAATAGTTCTTTAAAATATACTAAAGTTTCATAAAAATATTTATTATATATCTATACTTGCCAGTGTAGTTTTAGTTTTGCTAGTTCTAGAATAATATACGTTTTACTCAGGCCGTATAAATTATTAAGAGTCTCATAAATTATATCTTAAATATATGCCACTATTTATAAAAGTCATATATCTGTTTTTTTTTAATATATTTTGAATGGTTAAACTGGTGATAGTATATTACCATTAAAACGATCCAACTTTATTACTTTTGGAAATATGGCCATCCAATCAGCCAAATCAGGTATTTATGTAATTTTTAAAGTACCGCCATCTTTTAGTAAGTAAAGATTCTGACTTTATATTGTAGGGTTATAAAGTACTCCTTAAGAACTGAAAAATGATGTGTCACAGAAGTACTTTTCCTGTTTTTACAAGGTGCAGCCCAGCCGCCATCTTAAAATTATTACCTATTAATTTTACTTCTAAATTATTATTCATACAGTTATATGATATAATAATGTTTTAATTAAAAAATATTTAAAAAAAAGGGAGGAAGAAATGGGGAAAGAAATGCACTGTATATTTTAAAAACGTTTAGATTCGTGATTAGCGCCCCAGAAAGCCCCCGTATACCAAATTTGGTCAAAATCGGAGTTGCTCCTACTTTTGATGCAATTACCTAACATTTTTTGGTTTATAATGTTGTTTGGTTTTATAATCTATTAATTACATAGTTTAAAAATATATCCAAAACTTACCTCCTTATTGAAGTAAAGTACTGATCAAGAAAATCTTTTGCTTGGCGTAAAACTTCTTTAGATGTTCTTAAAGGTTCGTTTTTTCCTTGTTGCCCCATGACACTGCCAAGACATACTTGATAGGAGCATGGTCCAGGCTAAAAAATATATATATTTTGATTTTTATATGCTAGAAAGCAAGTAACAAATTTAATTTGTTTACGTATTTACCCAGCCCTATCTATCAGAAAAGCCAAAAGCGTATTATTTTTGTCAAAAATATACGCTGCGAAGCTACTGGATTTAATAGTTCTTGAGAAATAATTAAGTAAAGGCTAAATTAGCTCCTCAGTACCACAAATTACACAATTGATTTAGGGATATTTCGGATGTTAATAAAATAACAACATAAACAGAAACAGCCTATATTCTAAAAATAATGAATTTCCGGACTTACATATGTTTATATAAACTTTTTTGTAAAGTTACTTTATAAATAAGCCGTTAAATTTTTTAAAACATAAAAACGGTTTCTTAAAAGAGTTTCATTAACTTCTTTTAGTGACGCCTGCCACTTTCTTAATCCTTTCCTTGTCTTTAAGAGAGTTTAGAAGAAACGACCTATTGGCTTATAAAATTAAGCGACTTGGCATCGTTGTTAGCGCTCCCATCGAAAAAAATTTGAACCAACTTAGTGGAACATGACATTCCATAGTCAAGTTTCGCATGCTGTTGTTAATATTGTATGATAAAAATAAAATTATTAAATAAATACATTAGAAAATACAAAATGAGATAGTCAATTATTTGTGCTAAGTGTTTTAGTAGTTGTCATCATAAATTCCGTTAGACATTCTGCAATGAAGCAAAACGTGCAAAGTCAGATTTTTGGTGTCTGCACTTCAAGTGTAAATATCCAAGAACTTACGTTTTGTTTTTTTGGGTATAAAAATCAAGCAGAAATTTAGCTCGTACCAAACTACTTTTTGTTTCATTTAGGTTTTTAAACAATGATGCCTAATATTTTTGTCTAAAATTAAATGCCTTGTTTTCAAAAGTGCTTGCTTCCAATCAAGACAGAAACCAAATTCAGATACCTAATTTTGGTAAATATAACTATTTTTCGCCATTTTTGGTCTAGATACCCATTTTTATTTGCTGATTGACCGTGTTGCAACATTGTGTTTCCAAATTTATATTGCGGATTGAATCTTCAAAATCCCATGACATATTTGTTAATAATTTTGTGGGCACCCACTATAATATTTTTTCTTACTTTTTTAACCTGGTAAATTTTTTTAACAAAATTAAAAAGAAACAAAACTCTTTTCTGCTTGCAATTTTGTTCTCATTTTTATTGAATGTTTTTTGACTGCTTGTTAAAAATACTTACTTGTTTAGTATTGGTTTATGGACCTAGGTTAGCCTAGTTTATTACACTGCCGACAGTGGGCATTATGAATAATAAACTACTACGTTTATTTGACATTTCCTCTTAAGGAGTTTTTTTGAAGTTTTTTGTTATCGCCTACACCGTACTGATTAGAACCAAAATAGTTCGGAACCGGTCTGCGGTTGGTAATCTCAATTACTGAATCTGAAAGAAATACCTTCAGCTAGTGTAACAAATCTGCATCTTTAGATCGAACAGTGTTTGACAGATGCGACCTGGCAGTGCAAGGAAATTACAAGCAGTAAGGAGTTTTTAGTTCATTGAAATATTACATTTTTATAACCTTGGCGTGCAATTTGTGGAGGGCGCAATTTAATTTTTTAGATGTCAAGAGGGGGTGAATGTTAAATTTAAGTTTGTGGGGTGGCCATTCTTGTCCTGCGGCCGCCATCTTGGAAAAGTATTCAAACGGTTTTTATAACTTATATGAATAGTCTCTTCGCGATCTTCAAATTGTGCGGTCACGTTTTGTAGGAGAGTACATTGCCTTTCCGGGTGGGCAGCTAAAGGAGCTGTACGGGCGTTTCTGTGCCTTTGGGGATCAAGAAAAACTCACCTTAAATTGATAGCATCTTTTTTCTGGAATTAAGCGCTGTGAGTAAAGATTCCTAAAAACCTGATGTATTTAGGTTAGCGGGATGCACGTGTTTTCGTAATGACCGAGGACGGTGGCGCCCTCTACTGAAAGCGTCAGCACATGACAGTAAAGGTTATACACGATACTAGTAGAAGTTTTTGGATTGACAGCTACAATTTATGCATTAAATCGAATATTATTTTGTTTTGACACAAGTAAACATTTGAAACAGAATTTCCGGGAGCGGAAAGCTCGACCATCCAGATTTTCCACGAACGAAGCCCTGAAAAGCATATTCCAGAAGGGGGAGAGCTGGTTAATCGTATTGCAATGGGACCAACAACAAAGAAAGCAAAGCAAATCTTATATGAAGAACTGTTAATCACACAAAAAAAATCATTAAATATTTTTGTTTTGAATTAAATTTAAAATTAAAGATAATTTTAAATTAGTTAATTTTTTTAGACTAAAAACAAAAATGTGGTTAACGAAAATTAAGGCCACTCGTGATTTTTTTTTAACCTTTAAACCAACTCCTTTATTTTAAATATTTTTTTAACCTACTTTCAAGATATTGTATGAAATTAGTGCTGAATTTCTCGATAACTGTAAGCTTTAGGTATAAGACATGGTACATGAAAAATAGTTAAAATTCGATGCAGAATTCAAAAACCTAATAAAAAAGTGGTGTTTCTATGTAAAAATATAAAGTAGATGGTATCTGCCTATTTGCGGGCCACCCTGTATACATAATTTTACTATAAAAACACCACAGCCAAAAACAAATATCGACGAGTTGCAACGTTTTGCCCAAAAGCAAAACACTGAATTTTAAATTAATTTATTCCAACCCGCTTGACCACACTGGAAACTAACGTGTTTACTTTTGACGGGTTGACAAGTTTCAGAAAATGATATCTAATTTTGTTTATATTTTTGTTATTTTTATTCGGATAATAAAAAGTTAAAGAACCAAAGTTATTCTTTAAATGTAATTTTATAAAAATGATTTTTAATTTTTTTGCAAAGTGAATAAAAATAAAGTTGTAATGGCTTAAAAAAAATGTTACACTTTTCGTTAATAACTTTTTTATTTTTAGTTTTAGGAAAAAAATAATGAACTTAAAATTAAAAGAAAAAACTTAATTTAAAACTAAAAATATTTTATAGTTTTTTTGAGTGATCAACAGTTCTTTATATAAATAATAAAAACCGTTTGCACCCCTTTTCCAAATGGCGCCTGCAGGACAAGGGTCGCGGCCCCACAAACTGGAATGTAACTTTACTCTGACCTCCTCATGATAAAAAATAAAATTGTGTCCTTTCCAAATTGTTACCCCTATGTAACATTTCAATGGACTATTTTATTTCTTTTCATTTTTGCTAAATGATTTTTGACTGCTTTTTAAGAATACTTTCTCGTTAAGTACTGTAAAAATTTGTTTTATACAACATATACACTTAAAGAAACTTTAAATTTATAACTTTTATTTTTTATGAAAAGAAAAAGTTGGTTTTAATGAAATATCCGATACCCTTTTAAGTAAACACAACCAACTTTTTCAGTCTTGGGTAATCTTATTCTCCTTTTTGAAAGCTTTATTCATATCTGGCATCCGTTTTGAAAAAACCGCGGGGCAATAAATAATGTGTAAGAGCTTAATGTTTAGCTTAAAATACCTATCGACGAAAGCAAGTTTAAGAGAAATTGTTTACAAACTTTTTAAACTTCACGAACATTATCGACTGCGTTAATATTTAGGTTATAAAAAGCACAGTCCTTAAAAAATAGGGCTTAGGAAATGTTTTCCAAACAAAGTAAAGCAGAATCCTGGAGAAACATCTTTTGGGGTAAAAAATATCTGTGTTATAGGTTAAAGAAAACACTTTGACGGTAGATTATCTAAACTTGAAAAGAATGTTTTTTTTTTTTTTTAAAGCAGGAGTATTATGTCTGTAAATAATGGCAAAAACATGGTTGAGGATTAAATGCAAAATTCATATTTACTTACCATAGAATAATAATTTATGTCTAAAGGTAATTGGCTGGTATACCTTAACTTACCTATTACCAAATTTTATTTCTTTTAATAATTTATGTATTTTTTCGTAAAGATTTACATCCAAAAATAAATAATATAGGTTTAAAAACACTTTATTTTAAAGCCCTAAAATATTTTCTTGCAAGTAATTTTTATATAAAAATATAAAGTGCATTTTTTAAATTCTCCCCTCCCCCAATTGTAGTTTTTAAACGGACCAATTTACAAATTTTAAACTTTGATATATAAAATGAATGCATAAATATTGTATTGAAGCGTGAAATTAGAAGGTGAAAATTTTAAGCTGGCAGCTTGGCGCCATCTTGGGTGAAAACATATGTTATAAAATAATAAAAACGGTTGTAAACTACTCGGTAAGAGCTTTAAAGTAATGTGCCACAGGAATTTTTGTCTAAGTTTGTTCCAAGATGGCACTCAGCCCCATCCTAAAATTTCTATGTGTCAATTTTACTCTGAAATATAGTATTTATGCATAAATTTTATATCAGTTTTCATTTTTTTATTAAATCCGTTTAAAAACTTAAAGGGGGTGACAATAAAAAAATGCACTGTAGTTTAGTCAATAATAAATTATTTAGAAAGTTGCGTATGACAAATTATTTTTTTCTAAAAAAATAAGATTTATGGTCAAAAATATTTTTTTATGCACAACAAAGAAAACTGCCTTACATTTTTATTTAAAAAAGAGTTAAAAAAGTTTTTAAAACGAAATATTTTAGCTGCTATCTGGAATTTTACAAAAAATTAACAAAATTACAATAAAATCACATTTTTGTTGTTTATATCTTAAATATTGGATGCACATTTATCCTAAAAACCTTTTATTTAACACTTTGCCAAATTATTTATTTTAAAAATTTTAAATTGTTTTTTTTTTAATTTTTAAAGGTATTTAAATGTCTGGCCTTTGGCACGGCCGTATTAACTGTTTGAGGCGCCCTAGGCTAAAATTCTCGGAGCGCCTATTTTCCAAAAAATTTTTGAAGACCAAAAAAAAGTTCTTGCCTTCGTACTGTCTATTTTTAAATGCCAGGCCCCATACTTCATCAAATTTGATGACCAAAAAAAAAAAACAAAAAAAGGTCATTGCCTCCTTTTCACGCCTATTTGCCTATTTATATCAAAGCACCATATTCACTGAGAAATTAGTCACCAAAAATTTTGTAAAATTTAAGCTTCTAGTTGTCCTTATGAATAATAATAAACACACGATGTTTCCATGTGTTTACGTTAAATAGGTTTTGAGATATGAAGGGGTCAAAACTGGCAGCAAAGTAGTTCGTCTAATATTACACTAATAATATTTATTTATTTGTTTTTGGTTATAATACAAGATTTTTGCTACGGTACCAAATGAAAAGACTACCTTAGGCCAAACTTGAATAAAGTTTAAAATATATTTGGTAAGTTAAAACACCATCTGCAGACATTTAAAAACAAAGTTAAAGAAAAGTTGAAAAGACCACCTGCTAAAATTCACGCCTTCAGTTTTATTTAGAGTGGAAACCGATCATAAAAATGTTTCTTTGGAAATGGATTTGTAATCTATATGTTAACGATTTATTGGTTATATTTCCACATTTAATTTAATAGAAGCTCTGTAAAAATGTTCAGCAAGGTTTAAAGTATAGTAGCAAGTTAGGTATAATAAAATAAAAATTTTGGAATTTAATAGTATCTATATGGATAAATATATTTTTTTTACATAATAAAGCAGTTAAAATTATTTTTCTGCGGTTACAAATATAAGGTCAAGCCAGACGGGTAAAAACTTCTGGGGTTGTTTATATGGATGCTTTTAAAATTTTAGGTTCTCTTTCGATTTCCTCACGATTTCATCATCAGATTTTGACTTGGTTCCAGTGGCACCACCTTAGTACATTATTTTTAATTAAAAAAAAATAAATAAATAAAATAGAAAGTGACGTCATTTTGAGTCATAATGTAGACTTTTGAAAGTAACCAATTTTTTATGCTGCTGTACATACAATATGTATATGTCAAATGAAAGGACTTGCTGAGAATACAAAATGATTAAATTTCGTTCATTATGTCCTTAATTTTTAAAGCTTGGTTTTTATAGTTCAGCATTAACTAAAACGAAATAAAAAAAAACAAATTAAAAGTAAAAATAAAACATGTTAAAAACAAGCTTTTATTAAAATGCACTATAAAGAACTTTTTATTTTTCTTATTCAACATCATTACATTACACAATTTAAACAATATGTAAGCTTGCCGCGAGATTAACCTGTGTGAATAAACAAATAATATGAAAACCTAATTTTAATTTTTTATTTATTTTTTTTATAATATACAAATTGTGTAATGACGTTATATGATGGGAGAAAAGATTTTAAAAATGGTTTATTTTATTATTTTAAGTACATTTGAATAAATCTTGTTTTAACTTATTTTATTTTTTTATTTATTTTAAAATCAGCTAAAAATAAGCTATTCCAGATAAACGAAAAATTCTAATGGATAAATAAGATGACTGAATAAATACGTTATCGCTTTTTATTAAAAGATGTAGTAAACAACTAAATAAATAAAACAATTACCCCAAATAGACATAGTTAAAATTATAAGACAAATGCATTTAATTGCCCAAATTAAATTGCCTATTTTAATGAGACTAAACTTCTTAGAAGTGGATAAGAAAGATTATTTCGGAAGTTCAGTAAGCAGTTTAAAATAATCCAGTATTAAAATTAGACCAGAGGTTTTTTGGTTTAATAAACCAACAAAAATATTGTATGTATTATTCACTTTTAAATTACAAAAATATATTCTGTTTTTTTATTTCTTAACCCTTAACCACAGAGGTAGAGGCAAGTGACCAAATATGGAATAGTATCACTAATATAGAATACCAGCATTTCTCTTAAACTACTACTACTACTACTTAAAGTGCTTTATTAATCAATTATTTGTATCTTACATCATATACATATAGTACATGTATATACATTATATTTATCTACAGTTTGTCCTCTTAAACGGAAACTCACACACGCAATAAGAGGGGTTTGTCTCTTTTTTTTTAACGTTCATTTGCGAGTAGAAGTAGTAACAGGACAATAGAGCCCCTTTCGTCGCTGTAGCAACGTTTTGTTTTGTCGCTTTTAATACCTTTGTAAAAAACAAAATGGTATTTCATATTTGGTCACTTTCATCTACTGCTTCTAAGACTAAACCACAGACTACCTACCGGTAATTTTGACCGGTTTCCTTTTGAACCATACGTGGACAACAAAAACTTTCTTTTATTTATTATTTATTATTGCACAGGGATAGGATTTTTTAATTTTTTAGTTCTATTTTATAGAGCTTTAAGTGTTTTTAAATAAAAGAACAGTAAAGATTAGTAAATTTATTTTTATTTCTATATTTTTGTCACATATGCAACAAAAAACATGTATAAACGTAAAAAAACTGCATCTTCCCATTTTTACTTACCGACAAAATATATGATTTACTATTTTAATAAAGATACATCCAAAAGTCATTATAAATAGTGAGTGTAATTTAACTAATGGCTAAAAACACAAGTTATGATTCCTTAGCTTATTTTAGAAAGAAAAGTTCATATAAACATATGTCCAACCTCTTAAGAGGGTTAAAATTTCAAAAAAACTTTTTTTTAAAATAACCTAAATATTTTTGATTCAATTTGGCCACATTATTAATAATATTAAGAGGGTAATTTGTCACTAACCTAAATACATTTAATAGGTCCAGTGCCGTCGAGAGGCAACTGAAGGAATATTTCCAACAAAAAAACGGTGCGTCACTAACTGTGTAAATGTGTGTAAAATTTTTGTGCTTTCTTTATATTAGAAAAATAATAATACTTATTTAATGTCTCAATTTTTTCGTATCTTGTTTGGTTTAAGACAAAAAAATAAAATTCACTTAATTGTATATTTTTAGACCATAAAAGGAGCAGTGCGGGATTTTTCTTTTTATAAGGTTTTATAATTTTTGATTAGCAATTATTAAAAAATATAATAAATACTTATTTAAATTATGTCTATATCCAGTATTACATTTTAACTAAAATAAGTGATTTCCAAATTTTTTTGTTTTTTGAAAATTTTAACACCCGGTATCTCAAAAGTTAGGACGTTTAGGACATATGTTCATAAACAAAAATCGTCCTAAAATAAACTAAGAAATCATACCCTATGTTTTTAGCCATTAATTAAATTACACCCTGTATATATTTTATAAGAATTTCTGTCCTGTTAAGTTGTACCGTAAGTATATTCAAATTCTTAGGAACTAAAGGCCCTTCAGACAATTTGTGGTGATTTTTACCATTTAGGAAATTGCGATCGAAAAATGCTTTTGACTCTTCAATTTTATTTTTTATTTTCTTTTTCTTATTTGTTGTCCTAGATCTCTGAGTCAGTGTCATGATCCGGTTTATAGTCGACATCTGATTCGATATCGCTGCCATCAGAATCCACTTTTTGCACCCATTTTAGTGAAATATCTGTATGGTATTTTGATTACAATTTACACGCTATTTATAATATACAGGGTGTCTCTAAGGTAGATTCCTTGGGCCAAAATATAACGATCTAATGGAATTTACCTTAGTTAAACATTTGCGAGATACGGGGAGTAATTTTTTTTATTTTATGGTAGTTATTTTTTTATTTTTTATTTATTATCTTTTTTCCGCAAAATTTAATAAAAGGGAGTTTTTAATAGTAAGAAATTAAAAGCTTTTCATATTTTTGCTTTTAAATATAAATGGAGCCACCTGCAGTCCCTTGCTTTTGTTCATAGTGTCATTACTTTTTTGGCCTCGGTATATTATGGTTCTATATCTATATTTTGCCAAATAATAAAGTAAATACCAAAAAATAAAAAATTAGTTTTTTTTAACTTAATGTTGTTGAAGTTTATTTTTTTAAATAAAAGCTATTTACTATTTTTAACGTTTTTGTTTTGTTCTATTTAAATTAAGTTTGATAATATTATCTTTTATTTTATTAGCGTAAATGTGCATAAAGTCAAAAAGTAATGACTTTTTGATCATTTATTGTTTTCCAAAAATCGAGAAGAGTTATATTTTTTCTTTTTATCTGATTTGACTCAGTTTTATCCTAACATGTAAAATTAGATTATTTTGCTTTTCGGTAAACATCAAAAATCCTTATTTGGCTTCTGGATATAATACAGTTTTGTATTTGACAAAAATATGTCGTTATTAAAAAATATTTGCTTAGGATAAATATTATTATGATTTTTTAAATTATTTTAGTCCGGATCTGTAGCTGTCGGTCCCGCTATTGGAATTTTAGTCCTCTTCGTTGGACAAAACTGCACGATTTTAACATGAACTGCAAGTAGCATTCTGTCCTGCTGGAAGGCCACCTTATGTAAAATTTATAATATTAAAAGTACTGCCACCAGAACAATTCGCCATGTACAGAAATCCTTCCGGAAGCGCTTCCTGCAGTACAAATGTTTGTACATTTTATCTTTAATCTTAAATATCCCAAAAACGGTTGCTTGTAGCGATTTTTATTAAGTACATCTTTTGTGGAAAAAATATGCAAAAAATAAAAATTCTCCCCTAAAAATATACGGAGGCAAAAAAGTTATGACACTTTAAACATAAGCGAACAGCTGCAGTTAGCTTTCTCTACATATTACGACAAAAACAGCATATTTTGATTTCTCACTCTAAAAAACCTTTATATACTAAATTTTGTGAAAAAAAAAACCTTTATTGGATAAAATATTTTAAAATAACTGAAATAAACTAAAAATTTGACATGACTGTATCTTGCAAACCAGTAACTTTTTGACTAAGGTAAATTTTACAATAGATCGTTGTATTTTAGACAAAGAAATTTCTGGTTGCATTTTGTATAGACCACTAGCAGCCACTTTGTATTCAGGGTGTCCAATAATATGTGGGCAGTCACTTTAAATCCCTAACATGAAGTTAAAGTACTCCATTCTAGTACACTACATAAAGTGTTAGAAAAAGTAACTTTTTTTAACACTTCCTAGCTTTTTTCACACTTTGATGAAGTGTTTTGTTTCAATGCCTACTACATAAACTCAAATATCAATTTATGCAATGTAAAAGTAAACGCGACCTAAAGAAAACCAAACGAGGTTACCTTTGATTTCGTCTTTTAGTTCATGTGTCAGTAGTTTTAAAATTTGACAGTTTGCAAATAAATTTATTAGAAATTACTAAAGATTAATAGTAATAATGAATTTGGATGACTAAGAAATTGAAAAGGAATTTATATACTGTTTTATTATTAGTTCTGCAAAAAGTAAGTACATACAATTTTCTAAAATTAAAAAATAATAAATGCATAATTATGAAAAGGATAATTGTCTCTCAAACAATAAGGAGGCTATGATTTTTTGTTGCAATATAATAGCTGTCCTGCAAAAATTAAAATTAATAAGTTTAGATAAATAAAACATGTATAAAATGGTATTTTGGGAAATTTATATACGGCCGTGGAAAAAATATAGTAACCAACACATGCATAAAGTGTCTTTGTTTAACTGATGGGATTGTCGCACCTGCCTAACGGCTCGTGCTGTCAAACTTCTCATTCGTAAAAAAAGTATCACTATTATGCACTTTTTACATAAATTACTATTATTGTACTTGGTATAATGACATATTTTTTGATGTGATAAATACTAGTTAGAAATTTAAAAGGGTATCATTGTAAAACATTTACATTTCTTAGTTCACTCAGGGGCGGACTAACCCTTACCTAGAAGTGTTAAATATTTTTACACCCTGTATATTAAGAACATTAAGTTTTTTGAGTGTTTTAGCTAAAAAAATCCGCCTGTTCAATCCTATAAATTAAACTTATAAAGATTTTTTGTTATTATTTTTACGACACTAAAAACAGTATTGCAGTATTGTAAAGGGTCCCATAATCTTTAATATTTAGAGCAAAAGAATACATAAAATAAAGGAAAATACCCATGTTGAACCAACAAACAAAATTATTTAATAAAACCCTATTTAACCAAAAGTTATTTTTCTTAAAAACGCGTCACTTTATAATAATAATAATAATAATAATAAATTTCTTTATTTCAAATTACATTTACTTATAAAAATATACAAATAAACATGAAATGAAATGACGTCAATTATTTTACACAAAAATCGCATTGAAGAAATATACACAACCATAATTACAACTTACATATCTAAAAAGTCATTAATACTATACGGTTCCAAGTTTATAAGCAATGTCTTTACTTTTCTTTTAAAAATTTTTTCATTCACAGAATTTTTATTTCTCTGCTTAATTTATTGTATAACTTTATCCCCATATAGTACGGACTCTTCTCAAACAATGCCAGTCTATGTCTAGGGTAGTTTACATCAAATCTTCGGGTATTATATGTATGATTGCTACTAGTATCAAATCTTTCCTTGTTTTTATAAAAAAACATAATATTTTCGAAAATATAAAGCCCATAAATTGTTAGTATTTCCTTTGATTTAAACACATTTCGACATGACTCTAAGAAAGGCATCTTATATATTGCTCGTAATAATCGCTTCTGTATAACAAAAATATGCTGAATGCTTGAATTAGCCCCCCAAAAATAATTCCATATCTCAACAGAGACTCAAAGTTCGCAAAATACAATGTTCTTAATGCATATTCATTAATATATTTTGAGACTATACGCAAACAATAGCAGACCCTATTAAGTTTTGCAGAAAGATTTTCAATCTGACTTGACCAATCTAGAAATTCGTCAATATGTAAACCCAAAAATTTTGTTTTTTGCTGTAATAAATATTGAAACTGTTCTATTTCTATGAAATCAGGTTTTTCTTTTTATTTAGTTTTGTTTTAAAAAAAGCATATTTGTTTTTTCCTTATTTACAAGTAACCTATTTTTTTAAACCACACATTAACTTTTAAAAATATATCGTTTGCCTCGCTAAGCAATTCAGGAATTTCTTTTCCTGTTACAAGTAAATTAGTGTCGTCTGCAAAAGATGTAAGGTCAATATTAGGATGACTTATTTCTAGATGAAGGTCATTTATAAACATGATAAATAAGATAGGGCCTAAAATACTTCCTTGAGGCACACCAACTGTATTTTTTAAAATTTCTGATTTGTAAGACATGCCCTCATTCTTAATTTCTACCCTTTGAGTTCTTTCTGTTAAATAGGATCGTAGCCATTTTAATGCGTTTCCTCTTATACCATATAAATCCAACTTTTTAATAGTAATTCCCTATCCAGGCAGTCATATGCTTTTGACAAATCCAAAAATATCCCCATCGCCAACCTTCCCTCCTCCAGATGTCTCAAGATGGCTTTCGTAAATTGAAACAATGCGGTATAAGTTGATCTTTTTTCCCAATATCCGTGCTGACTGTCTGTTAAAAGACCGCATTCTTTACAAATCCGACCAACCGATCACACATAACTAGTTCAAATAACTTTGAGAAACCTGGAAGAAGGCTGACCGGTCGATAGTTATCTTGTATCTCGGGATCTCCCTTTTATAGAGAGGTTTTATGACCGCTAGCTTTAATTGATTAGGAAAGACACCTTCTCGCATAGAATTATTAATTATATAACAGACAACTTTAATGATGACTGGCATACAGAATTTAATTAGGCTGGTAGGTACCTCATCATCCCCACTGCTATGTTTATTTTTAATTTTTGTTGAAAAATAAAGGAGTTCTTTTTCACTGACTGGTCTAAGATACATTGATTTATTATTATTTTTATTTTTGTATCCCATTTCATTTCATCTGCATTTTTTAAAAGTTCTGGCACAATGTTTAATAAAAAGTTATTGTATTTATCTGATATATCTTTAGGATCGCCTGTCATCATTGTATTATCTGTTTTTGTCTTACCAGTAATCTCATTGTGAATAGACCACATACATTTATTCTTATTATCTGATCTACTTATTCTATCCTGATACTTTTGAGATCTAATTTTGACCAATAGACCATCATACTCCTTTTAACAGCCTTATATGTTTCTTTATATGTATCATCTACATTTTTTAGAGTTAGAAGTATATCCAGTCTATTCCTCAAAACTTTAATCTCTTCATTATCTTTATACAAAGAGTTGTTTTGTATTTTTCTATTAACTAGTTTTCTCTCGAAACTCTGACAAAAAATAAGCATAAAAGACTCCATAAATAAAGACCACTGTTTATCTACGTTACGCCTTTCTGCACTAAAAACTTCAGACCAATCTTGGTCTTTAAGAGTTTGAATAAATCTTTTTATTTTCTTCTGTAAAAAATCTTTGATAAACTGGTTTAAATTTGTTACTATTATTCTTTTTTATGTTAAAAATTAGTTTTTGGGCGGTGTGGTCTGATATAATTGTATTTAAAATATAACTACTTCTATTACACTCTGGTATATTTGTAAAAATGTTATCTATGCAACTTTTTGATAAGCTTGTAATTCTAGTATTCTCAAAAATAGTTTGATAAAGTTGAAAAGAGGCTAATACTGATAAAAATAGTTGTGGTCGGGGTCAAGACACCTTTAAAATAATGTATCACTCTGCCCCTATTTCTATTTAAGATTTTGGAGGTAAGTCTCACCCTTGATAGGGGTTTTGGTACAGGGGTTAAAAGTGAAAAATCATGTTTACACCTAAAATGAAAAATAAACTTCTTCCAGCGTTTTTCTCTTATGGTAGGGGAGCCCAAGAGGATTTCTGAAGTTACTACAGCACGTCAGAAAAATATACCGAAGGATACCTTGTACCCGGTTTAATGCCTCCACCAAATATGAACCCCGTATACAGGGGAAATCGTAAAATATACAGGGTGGCCCACCATATTCGACACGGTCTATAGCTGGATAACCATGGGGTTTTAAAAAAAGTAAATACTGAAACATATACAGGTCGGATAAGGCCACAGTATAAAATTTTACTCTATACAGGATGTCTCAAAAAAGTGTGACGTATCAAAGTTATATTTTTTTAAATGGAACACCCTATATTTTATGACGGTTTTAGATTCTACATAAAAAAATCATTTAAGTTTGTTAATAGTACCAAGTGTCTAATTATATTAGTTTTTGTGATATTTAATTTTTTTCAAAATGCAGGTGTGCAATTAAATTATTTTTATTTTAACAATATAAACTCCTTAAACTTTAAAATTTGTTACAAAATTAGGAAAAGTCTGCCTTATTATACGTAGGTCATATCGAGATCATAGATTATACAGGGTGATCAAAAAATAATTTCAATTTTTTAGAAAGTCAAATTGCAATATCTCTCTTATTTTAAAAGGAACACCCTGTATTTTTGTACACCACATGATGACAAACCAAATGCTTTTTTAAATGGTGTATAGGTTGCCTATACCTATCTTTTATACTTTTTAAGTAAATTCCGTTTGATTTCTGTGATCTTATCCGACCTGTATATAGGGCTCAAGAACATACATACTTCTTATTATTATATATATATATATATATATATATATATATATATATATATATATATATATATATATATATATATATATATACATCAAAAATTGTCGAGCGCGTCAGATTAAGATAGGGTGAGTGATTACATGCTAAAGAGTGTATATTTCACTAATCTGACTTTTGAGACTGACGTAAAGAAAGCGGAGGGCTACAGAGTTGTAAAAAAATCGTCATTTTGACATGCTTGGGTGTGTTTTTTATGTTAAAGAAAATAATTAAAGGATTATGAAAATTATATAATTTGATACAATTTAAACGATTTTTATGAGACGAAATATTAAAAAATATTTTTTGACATTTTTTGACATACTTATAAGACTATAGCCGCTTAACGCCCCGATGAAGACGTATACATTATAAACCATATTTTGCTTCCTATCATCTAAGTTTTGCAACTCAGTAGGTCTCTTTAACTCTCGAGTAACTGCAAATTTAGCATCTTGGGCCCCCTTACCATTATATGACCTGGAGTGTTAAAAATTTGCTCTATCTCATTTTAAAATGGCCACTCTGTATACAGATTGGTTCACAACTGACCCGAAAACTTTAAGGGCTAATTTTATAATATAAAATAAGCTTCATAGGAACACATATGTCTTAAACGTCTTAGTTTTTGAACTACAGGGTGTTAAAATTTATTAAAAAATATTGTTTTTTTATCATAGCTTTTATACAAATTCAGATATTTTTAAAGCAAATTTGGAAACGCCTTCTATGCACCAAATGACATTATTTGGCATAAAAAAAACAATTTTTATCGGTTTTGTAAATAAAAGGTTTGGGGTAAATATTTTTAATAAAAAAATGGAACGCCACTGCATTTTTCTTAAATAAAAATATTTTTTAAATTTAGTTTGGAAAAAATTTAATTTTCTAACTTTTTTAATTGATGCACGGTTTTTGCGTAAATAAATAAAAACCATTTCTTGGCATGGCCATGTCGTATGGATAATAAATATATAAATATTCAGTAAAAATTACCTTTGTAACTTTTTTTAATTAGATAGGGTTTTACCCAAAAATGTTTTTTATTTATTAACGCGAAAACTATGCCTCGACTAAAAAAATGTCAAGATATTAAATTTGTTTTAAAGTAAATGGAAATTTAAAAATATTTTAATTTTTAAAAATGCAGTAACGTACCATCTTTCCAATAAAAAAATTACCTTAAACCTCATATAACCGACACTAGCGTAAGCGTCAAGCGGAAAGTTTTAAATCTCTTTATGTTGCCGATAACGACTGCAATATTTTGTGGTAAAGAGCGTCTTTAAACCAGTTTACATATCTTAAAAACGCTCCGCGGATATTTGTTTGTTTCCAGCGGCCAGCGGCAGGGCTTTTCCGCTTAGGAATATTGCAGCCGGCTGATTTAAAACCAAGTTCTTTAATTCTTGCATAAACGTCAAAAACAGCGCTCTTACATTTTCTGCTCTACGCTGGCCGCTTACGCTTAGTATCGTGCCCGAGGTTTTACTCCTTAAATTTTGTCGGATAAGTTTTAAAACACCCTGTATAGTTATCAGTAGATTCACCCAGCTTTTAAGTACACTTATTTGCTGTTTGGTTTAGAGTTTTTATTACGGGTTTTTAAAATATTCAGAAAACTTTTACATTATTTTACGTACCAATTTGCTTTTTCCTCGAAATTTTATTGTTTATTGTGTACTTTTATTTTCCTTCCCAGAATCCATTATTATAAATGGTATATTTGTTTTATAAGCCCTTTAAATTTTTAAACTACCAACTGCCTTTTTAGGTAAATTTATTCATGGAAAAATGGTGACACTGGGCTAAACAACCGCCGTCCGGCGGTTTTTTACTGCGTATAAGAAAATTGCAAAAATGTTTAATAATTTGTTATTACGAGTAATTTTTACTTATTTTATCGATAGAGGTTGCTGTCTGACGGTCTTTCTTTAAAAAACTATTAAAAACCGCCGAAAAATAGTTAAGTAAATATCTGTAATCTAATCTAAAAAAAGGTTATTTACCCTTAATAATTATTTATTTTGCTGTGCCATAAGTGTATAGTTTAATATTGTAGTTTAGTTAAAAAACACACTCTGGCAGGGTCGTTCCTCGCGGGGTGCAGCAGGTGCACTCGCACGAGGTGGCACAAATTAGGGGGCGGCATGTTGGTAAATTAAGGCCTTATTTGCGACATTTCGGCGGCTTTTCAAAAATCTTCAGTGCCTAAATATTTTCTTTTTGCAAGAAATGGCATTTGAAAAGTGGGGACCTTTTCTTTTTTTCTCTTCAAAAACTTTTGAACCTGTGGGGCGGAATTTCCTCTTTCTGCAGGAAAAGAGACACAATTCAGAAACAGCACTGCCCTTTGGAAAAATAAATTGGGGTAGTATAGCGAAATGGGGACAGGCTAATAAAACCCCTATTATAACCAACGTTTCGTGGATAATTTTCCACTTTATAAAGGGCCTACAATTAAAAAAGACACATAACAAAACTATTTTGTCACATTGACCCAATAATTTACAACATCAAACACACTTTGTTGTAATGTAAAATATTGTTAGACAAGAAAGGAGAGGAAATAACTTATCAGGACGTCATCGTCAGCATAAAAGTCAGCAAATAAATATAACCTAAAATTTTTAAAAGTAAAAAAAAATTTTGTGAAAATTTAACTTTGAACAATAAAAAATAAAAATAGGAAAATAATTATAAAAATCGCTATTTTGTAGTAGGTAAATTTATTGACTGTATGTTTTTTGAAGTATAAAGTACCCACCCCAGGAGATTTAAAATGATGTACTGCAAGACCCCATTTTCCATATCATTTTTTTTCAAGATGGCGTCCATTTGCCAGCTTGATTGTTGCAACTATCATCTTTTGATTGTTGCAACTATCATCTTTTGTCAAAAAATAGTTTATATCCTCCTATAAATTAAAGCCAAATTTTCTAAAGAAAAAATTAATGGTACAAAAGTAAGCAGGGAGGGGACTATTTGCGTCCACACTATATTGTTTGGTGCAACCTTGGCCAAAGTAATTTTTGCTGGATGGTCTTGCAAAAAGTGCAATTTTTTCGTTAAAATACTTTTTTTTTACTTTACAAAACACATTATATTGCATAATATAATTCAATTAATAACCCACATTTTTATGTATATTGATCAAAATTCATATTTTATCTATGTTTGGTATATTGGTATAGGTTTGAATTATTACAGAAGAAAAATTAATTTAATCTGCATCTAAAATGTTTTTCGCTAACCAGAGAATAAAAAGCGATTTCGCAGAGCAAAGTTAGCTTAACTAGCATTGTAGCTTTATTGTTTGTACTGATCGAAGAATATCGGACCCATTAAAGGTTGCGTTTGGAAACTATGAGGATGGATGGCGTTACCCACTGATCGGAGCTTCCTGAGTCTCTCATACACAATTATTAAAACACCTTTTGGGATTCTTAGTATTTAATTAATAGAGATGTGTAAAAAAATAGTGCATATAAGTGGGAATCTTGTGAAATTCGTTTGCATTACCGTCTATGCAAATATTTATTTGTCTAAAAATTGCTTAGGCAAATAAAATCAAATGCCAGTTGACTATGCAAAAGCCATTTGCCTAAAATAACCATTTGCCTGCGACATATATAATATGTACATAAAATATAAATTTGAAGAAATATTATTGTTAGACTTATCCATTATTTTAACCAAATGTCCTTTTAGAACTTTTCCACTAAAAAAAAACAAACTTAAATATGAATTTAAGTTTAAGTTAAACTAAAAATTTTAATGTAAAATTCAATTTTCTACAACATTGACCTATACAATTTCGTCCTATTTTTAAAAATAAAAGTACTTTACACTAGGCCATTTTTTATATTTTTAGTTATAACTTGCCCTGTGTATTACCAACAGGACCAAAATTTTGTATTTTTTTGTTTTAGACTATGCGAGCAGTTTTTTCAAAATGCCGATTTGAAATTCCAGTTATCCTCTTGTAACACCAATTCTGGGTCACACTGTATACCTGTAATTCAACTTTTACATTTAATTTTTTTTTCTAAACTTGTCGAAATATTTAGAAATTCTTTAAGAATTACAATTTTAATAAATATAATTAAGTTTTTAATAAAAATAACACATAGTACCAGTATAATGAAAAATGTCAATATTTTTTTTTTATGAATTATATATTTTTTACATTCAATAACAGTTAACAAAAAACTAAAAAATAAGCCCTTAGCGGATCATTTTTGATAAAAAAATAATTAAAATGACGGTTGATTTTTTTAAGTAAGTTTTCATAATAAACAAACATTTATAGATGAAAAAAATACAGTATATTCAGAATGGTAAAAAGTATATCTGCTTTAAATTTCAGCTTGATCGAACTATTTTTGAAAAAGATAAAAAATAAAAAACGAAAAAAACTGTTTTTTTACTTTTCTCAAAAGTTTTTAAGGTTAGGGTAAAAATGTTTATAACATAAATTGTAGGTTTTTAAAATGTCGGTTTTTATTTAACTTTTTTAATATGACTTTTTGTTCAGTTAAAATTTGCAAAAACAATTGTCACTCCTTAAAAGCAAGTTTTCCTTACAAAGCAATGATGCACACTAATTACAAAATTTAATATGCACTCGAAAAAAAAGGTAATGTAGGTTTTTATTATTATTTATTCTAATGTATTAGTATAATTTTTCCGAAAAATACAAAGTAAAAATTATTTGATGTCACCTCTAGTACCTCTTTAAACATTTCTTTAGGAAAATGGCACGTCTATACTTAAAGGTTTGCAATCCCTGCTCTATAGCAAGCCGCAAGGGACAAGTGGTGACAGAAACATATTTTTGCATGTTTACTACCTGGATTTTCGATCCATAACAAAATGCTAAAAATTTATAATTATATGGACCCAGTAGTAAATTATCAGGTCTTTTAAAAAGCAAATATATAAATTTCTTTTGATTTTAACTTATTCAGGAGAAAAGTACAAAAATAGCAAAAGTTCCCTTATAATGATGACCAACGAGGTTTAACTGTCATGATCAAACTAGGCATAGGTTGTCCAAATAACGAGGTTAAAGTATGAATTGGCGATTGGCTAAATAAATAAGATCCACTTTAATACGTCGCTGTCCATGAATAGGGTGCATATTGGAATAATAGTCGATTTTTGAACGTGTCGTTTATAGGATTAAAACAATTTAAAAGAATAACTTGAATACAGATATGCCCCGGACAACATAAAGAAATGCTAACATCACTTACTTAATTTTAAAAGTGGATAAGACGCATTTTCAAATAACACCCCTTAAATACTTTCAAAAGTATTAAATATTTCAAAATTGTTAAAGTCCCCAAATAATGAGGCCCTTAAAGATATAACCCTCCGATAACATGTTTTAACAGTGGTTAGTTTTCAGTTTGTTTTTCCCTGTATAAGTAATTACATTAGGTTCAAAAGTTTAATCAGACCCTCCTCTTTGTAGACTAAAGTCCAGACACATCAGATCTGTTATCTTCGTGTCGATATCTATTTAGACCCTAAAGCCGTTTTAACTTGGATAAGATCTACATCGATTACTTTTGCATGACCTTTCCTAAATCGTTTTCAGTGTCGACACGGGATACTGCAGTGCTTTTACGTAAAAGGTCTTACATAAATTCTTTGGTTACCGTGGTTTTACATGTTTAAATTTCTAAACAAATACCAAGGTAGAACAATAAGAGATATCTCTAAATTAGAAAATAGGCAAAATGACAACATTCAAAAAATAAATATGATTTTGTATGTTGTACACAACGTAAAATCCACGTATTTAAAAACGTATTTATTTTTACAGTATTATAGAAATTAACATTTAGTTTTGATGAAACAAACAAAAACCAAAAAACACGCCATTAATGCAAAAATAGCAATTAGAGCGAATGACGTCACGAGTACATGAAGTGCATTCAGTATCTCAAATTCCATATTGTAAGTTTACGTGCCTTAAGCACATACACCTACCAGAGGTAGCGTTGCCGCTTCACATGCTAACAGCTTTTGTAAGAGATAAACGCAGCCCTATTTATTGATGATGTCGTTTTTATATACACAGCGACGCCATGATACGTACGTTTTAGCGAGTATTTAGAACTTCACATTGCATGCGTACTTTTTTATTAATATTTTTTTGCATTTTTTTTTTTTTTTTTGTAAATGAGCACACTCCCCTAATTATGCTTATTGCTTTTAAAACCGTGACAGCAGTTACAGGTCAAATTAATTTTAATTTTAGAAAAAATGAAGAAGAATCATATTTTTTAAGGAAGGTTTCAATTTTTTTTTGTTATAAAATGTCATCGCCCACTACATATTAAAAACAAAAGTTTTTTTTTCTCTTTAGACAAGTAAATATTTGAAAGCGCAGAAAAAATTAAAGATGTTTTTTTTTTTAAGAAAATTATAAACCCAAATAATCTTATTAGTCGAAGAGCCCGTGAGCGGCAGACTTTCGTTATTTTGTAAAAGTGGAAAATTTATCAGTGCATGCTCGCAACATAGGTAGAAGTAATGGTAGGCCATGAAGTCTAATTCATAGTGGCTTTAGCAGGTACCCGGTACAAGAAGTTAAAGAACTGAAACCAAACTTTTGTCATATTGTAAAAGCTGAATTTTATATATGTAACTTGGGTACCTATTAGAAGATTTTTCGTCAGTCGCTAGATAGTTTTGACAGTTCCAAACTATTGGCAGACAAACATTTTGGGATGGATAAAATACTTTTTGTCATACCTTGTTAAATAACAGAAATATTGGACTTCCTCGGACCATTAGGTCAAACCAAAATGTTTGTCTGCCAAGGGTATGGATGGTGGAGGGAGGATAACCATCTTTATGGCGGACAAGTTGAAAAAGTGGCAATCGGAATGTAGCAAATTGGGATGGCGCCACAGTAGCCAGTGGAGGGATTTTGGTATTTCTTTCCTTTTTATATTTGTATCTATCTGTCCTTTTTCATTTTGCATCTCATTCTAATAATTCATGCTCATTGGTTAAAAATCTCCTCTGGCTATTGTGGCGCCACCTAAGCTGCACCTTTCGACGGACACTTTTTAAAACATTCAGATGGTTATCCTCCCCTCCACCATCCATAGCCAAAGGGTTGGAACTGTCAAAACAGACTAAGGAAAATATATTCTAATAGGTAATCCAAGTAACATATCTAAAATTAAGCTTTTACAAAGTAACTAATGTTAAGTTTTAATTTAATAATCTTTTATACCTTGTACCTGCCAATGCTAGTATGAGTTAAACCTCATAGTTTACCATTGCTGCTAACTATGTTGGGAGCATGTACTGACAAACTTTTAGCTTTTACAAAATAACGAAGTTATGTCGCTCACGAGCTCTTAGTCTATAAAATTTAAAGGAAAATAAACAACTGTTATAATGCATTGTCCAATTGCTCACTAATCGTAAGTGTTACTGGAGTGGTTAGAACCAATGAACGATTTTTTTTATTAGAGACATCCAAAGAAATACCTTTTATTAGCACATATTTTATTTCTTTAAATATTTTAATAAACAAATCACTTCTTTAAACTTAACGCCCATGAGATTTTATTACTTTATTTTAAAACAGAAAATATTCACTTTAAACCAAAAGAAAAAGATATACATAAAATTTTCTCCACTACTTTCTTACATTTTACAGTATGTATATATATAGACAACTTTAAACAAACTAAGTAATATTTGTAATTTTAAAAATAAAAATTTACCTACCAGTAAAAACCTAAAAGTATAAAAAATGTGTAAGCTCACCTGTAACTACTTCGTGCACCCACAGAAGTAATTTTCTTTAAATGAAAACTTTACTAATTTAAGAGCCCTCCATTTGAAGATCGTTATATAGATTAGGCCCACTTATTCGGTTCTCGTGAGTTTAAAATCTTTAGTGTAGTGTAAATAGTTCAAGCGATTATTGAAACTGAATTTGTAAAGGTAACTTTAAGTTATATTAGAGACATTTTGCACCCCTTATTTTGCAATTCCGTTGTGGTTAACGTTATTCTGAGACTGCGCAGTAACGCAAACATGATCCGTTATCGTTATTAACCATACCGGACTCCTTTAATTACGGATGAATACCTAAGAGCTTATCGTTATTGTTAAACTGCGTGGTTGCCGGATTGTAGAAATTTTAATATCAATTATTTAAAAGGTTAAAATTTTATTGTCGTATTAATTAAAATATCATTTATACAAAGGCTCTAATTAGCGAAAAATCTATAGCAGTAATAAAAATCAAATCGTGTTAAGAAATTCAAAAGGACTTGCACTTTTACGGATATTCTAAATCAGTAATTAATTTAGATGTTATAATATGGCACTTTTGCTTTTTATTCTACTATCAAACTTAACCTTACTTTTTGTGTTTTGATTATACTGTATTGTTTGTATCTACTTTAAAAAACGAGATCAACAGAAGTGTTTGCATATATTTATTTAAATATCAATTTATATCTTATGAAGAAGAAAAGTAAATACTGATTTTTCGTTAACTTTAAAATCGGTGAACCACAGGCAAAAATAAGGTTAAAGGTTAAGCGCAGTTAAAGCGCAGACGCAAGAGAAATTTCTTAAAAGAGGCTGCAAAATCTCTGTCTTAAACTGCTGCCGTAATCGTTATGTTTAATAACGATAACCATAAGGAGGCCACAAAACGTCTGTTATTTTAAGAGGTGCAAAATGTCTCTATTATTCCAAGTTTGCCTTTAAATAAAAAAAGCTTGCGATCGTAATAAAAAAATGTTTTATTTACATTAAGAAACAAAATACTTGAAGATACAGAGTCGGTTAAATTAGTCTTAAGTTCTTATCATTATTTTTTCCGGTGATTAACATGCTGCCAACAAAAAAATACATTGGAACATCAAGTTAGTTTATTGCGAAAAATATCTTATGTTACAATGGAACATCATGTATAATATATATTCATTCAAAAGATCCAATTAATAGCTTAAAAAGACCACATTTAATATATCCAATTTTTATTAGGTTTGAAAACATGGCCATTCTCAGGAATTTATTAGTAAACTGGCATTTTTTCTATAATGCACCTTTGTATTTTGCATCATCATTAAATAGATATATTAAAGAGCTTAAAGAAAATATCATATTTGATATGTCTACGCTTATAGTTTTGGAAATATGGCCATCCAAATCTAAAAACTGTAGGTATCTATTTTATCTTCAACACCAAACTTGGTGCTTATAGCTTAGTGTTGTAGATATATAAATGAAAAATTAACATAACTTTCAGATCTGGATAGCCATTTTTTTAAACTATTATGGATAAACATGTCAAATGTGGTATTTTCCTAAGCCGCGTCCAGACTTGCAACAATTCGCCGCACCACTCCACGCCGCATACCCCGCAACATAGCGCGGACGTAAACGTGGACGAACTTGACGTCGTTTCAAGGGCTTGGCAAATGATTCGCCAGTGATTCAAAGCTTGTCGGTTTTTTGATGTGTGGGATTAGTTTCGACAAATGTTTGGCGATTTGTTGCAAGTCTGAACGCGGCTGGAGCTCTTTACAACATAAATTTAATGGTGATGTAATATACAAGGTGTTTTAATAAAAAAATACCAATTTACTCTCAAATTTCTTAGAATGTCCATATTTCCGAAACCATAAAAAATTAAATATAACACATGTGAACTTTTTAAAGCTGTGTTTTTAAGAAAACAAATACAGCCACATAATTCTTTTATTAAAAGTACCCATAAATAACATGATTACGCAATCAAAATAAAAATAGAAACAATTATTTGCCCTATAATGAATAAGCACTCGTGTATTATACCGAAAATCGTCATTTTGCTTTTTTATTAAGGTAAAAATTGTAATTTTTTTACCTTGAATTTAATTTTATACTTGTTAGTATCAGTTAAAGTGGTTTTAATATTTGTTTCCTAAAACTAAAACAATACGCGAAAATAGTATATTTCCTAACTAGTGCTAAAAGTGCCATCTTTTCCGCACGCGACTGCAGTTGACTGTACGACGCGTAGCGGAGTGGTGTGGCAGTGGTGCCTACTGCGACACCACCGGACCTTATAGTTTAAATCTAGGTAGAGCTTTACAAATGCCTAATTACATTAAACATAAGTACCAAATTTAATCCAAATCGGTCAAAGCGTTATAGGATATTTAAAAATACTTTCTTTTTTTTAATTACGCCCTGTATCTCAGAAACAACGCAAGTCCGGACATGTGTAAAGAAAATCTTCTTTTATAAAAAGAGATAAAAAAATTACCCCCTTAAGTTTTGTTCTGTATTTAAGTAACACCATCACCAACACAAACGTCCAAAAGTTAGTGCTTAAGTGACACTTTACCTTAAAGAATTTTAAAATTTGGTTTTATTGGTCTAAAGTTTTTTTCTTTCAATATCTTTACTTAGTAGTTTCCGAAAAATTATTATTCAATAAAATGTATTTAAAAATGATGATTAAAAATAAGATCGTTTTTGGCTAGAACAGAAGTAAGAGTAAACAACTAAATTCCTAAAATATTGCACTTTAAAATCAGTTAAAGTTAACACAAAAATATGTTTCCCCAAAAAGAAATTATTTGAAATGCACTGTATATATTATACTGCGTAGTGCATAGACTGACTAAGCTACAAGTTGGTTTTGTTTTGTACAGGGTCTTAAAAAAGTACCAAAATGTATAAGCAAGAGAAAACTGCCTTTTATTTTAAATAATTTACTTAAAGTCTAATAGTCAAATTAAAAATGTTTTTAGAATTAAATAAGAATTCCATATTTAAAATTTTACATGAAATAAATATTTTTTTACTGTCATAATTTTATTTATTTACGTCTTACATCTTTTTTACTTTATTTTGTATTTTTCTATTCAAATGTATTATTAAAACTTCAACAATAAATAAAAGATTTATTAAATTCAGGTTAACTAGGCAAAAAAGTAAAATATGAATTAAAAAAATATAATACCAATTACAAATTCCTTATTTCATGTGAAATTTAAGATTTGCAATCCTTATTAAACTTAAGGTTTTTTGCATTTTTCCAAATTAATTAAATTGGGTTCTTTACCTTGATTAATTATTGAAAAAAATACACTAAATTATATGCCCCTGGACTACACCAGAAATATAGGAAAATTTTCTTCTAGACATTATTTTAGTATTATTAGAATTATATAACATTAGTAACAAAGACCTAATTTAATACCATTACTATTTAAATTAGCATTTTTTTTCAAAATATGTGTTTTAAAAATTTGCCCTATGTTTTTTGGGCGGATCAGGGATATAAAATTAGCTAAATTTGTTTTATTTCATAAAAACTAAAGAAATACAAAAAAGTTTATAAACCCCAAAACGATGTACCTACTTTTACTTGCTTAATCTAAATTATTATAAAACTTTCACTAAAGTCAGTGGCGTATATTCTCATGTCTGAAATTTTGTTGAGGTACCGCTCGAGATGCCACTGGACTGGGTAAATTTAATCAAACTAGATTTTAAAAGCCTTTTAAATTGACAAATATATTTTTCAGGTTTAACTAAAGTAGGATAAGAAATATTGAATATATTTCCAAAGAAGCAATTAAAAAACCCTGTATCTTAAAAACAATGCATTTTCGGACCTATGATTGTATGAACATTTCTTAATATTTTTTTAAATGTAAAATCTGCCCTTAGTTTTTTTAGCGGTATTCTGTAATACCCTGTATAATAAAGTCAGATTTAAGTTTGCATTGTATTTTAATTTTTTAAATAGGTTTTCGTTGCTGCATAAAATATTATTGGTTTTTTTATACGTCTTCTAAGTTTCTTGCGTGCTCTTTTATATTTCTTTTTTAACAATGTTATTATTTTAAGACATGATGATGTTATCAATATTATTTTAATTAGCTTTTATTAATAATAAATATATATATTTCTTATCCTTTCGCTTTATTGGGGTGTTTAAAATTTTGACTTTATATTTAAAAAACAATAAACTTACTTTTTATTACAGATTCAAAGTGCATTTTAATTTAATAATAAGTGTGAGGCAAAGTGAACAGTAACTCTATTTTAAATAAATAAGGTACCTAAAAAATACATATTAAAAAAATTGGGATTATTTTAATACTTATTCCGTACGTAATACGTTTTATATATATTTTTTTATTTTTGCGTTTTATTTTTTAGATATTTTTATAAAAAAAAACCGGATTGTCCTTGGCCAACACGACACCCACATAAAAAAGCTGCTTGGTTTGATAAAAAATTATTCGCATATGGCATCATCTCCTGACCCTTCTTATAGCATATTGAAAGACTTTAAGGGTTTAAATTTTTGCCTAGTTTACCCTTTACGGTCCGTTTGCTGGTTTGCTTAAAAGTCAGGATTATGTAAGAATAAAATAAAATTATTTGCTTAAAGTGCATACAGCATATAAAAAATAGTAAGAGAGCCCAAGCTGGGATTTCAGGATTTACTAAATCTATAGTATGTCCACGAATGGACTTGACAATAGAAAAAATGGACCAAAAATTTAAATGTTTAGGAAAGTTGTGTATGGCAAGTAACTGCATTGTAATTTCCCTTGTTTGAATTAAAAAAATTTCTAGATCCGAATAAATAAAGTTTCCGATGTTATTTTTTCCTAACAAATCGGAGGAAAAAAATAAATAAATTAATATTTATTTATTTAGTCAAATATTTGCAATGTTAAACACATAAACATATGCTTCTCCTTTAATTAAGGGCTATTTTCTCAAAAAGAATTTTTGTGGCGACATCTTAAAATAACTAACTTTGTTTTGCAACCTGTTAGGGCACAAGTTTGTAGATTTTTTTTACCATAGAAATGTAAGCCTTGTAAAAAAGACTAATATTCCTAAATATTTTTAAAAATTTATTAGTGAAAATTTCACAATCAGTATATACTTCATAAATATTTGGCAAACTACCTTTATATTCATTTCTTCCATAAAAAAATATATATTTTGGCGATTTTCTTGCTAATGAGACTCCCATAACTTTTTTAAATTAATATTACATTAAGGAACCTTGGTTCTTGGGTTCGGACCGTGTCAAATTAAAATTGTTAACAGACGTTTCGCCATTGATCCGCCATTGACCGCGTCACTGATCCTTCAGTGACGCGGTCCAAACCCAAAACCAAGATTCCTCAGTTGACCAAGGCTGTGAAAGCTTCCGCTCCATGTTTAGATTACATTGTCAAAATAATTTTACCGATATACAAGTTTTTCCTTAAGAAGCTTTTTAGGCACGGTTTAATAAAATAAAGTTTCTGAGAGTTACCGACCGCATAAATTATAATATTCTGTTTACCCTACAGGTAATTTAAAATTTAGGAAAAATTGTTATGCAGAGTCTATTAAATCCAGGATATAAAAGAAGGCATTTTCTACGTATATAGAATAATATAATTTTTACAAGCTTTTTGATGTTAAGTTTTAAATTTTAAACCAAGTAAATACGAGCCCTAAAATCTCGCGATAAGCTTTATTATCATATAAATTGTGTAATGAGGTTATATGTTAATAGTTAAAGTTTTAAAGAAAAAGTTTATTTTATTCTTTTTTGTGCGTTTTAATAAGAGCTTCTTTCTAAACATTTTTTTCTTTAATATTAGGTTAAACATTAGTTTTTTGTACCTTAAAACAAAATAAACCATAAATATACGCAATGTCAAACTTGTGTTAAATAAGAAGACTTTATATGTTTGATTCATATCTCGAAAAAAAATCCACTGTTAAACTAAAAGGGCCATGAAAAATCTTTTAGTGTCATCTTTCGTTTTATCAAAATGTAGCAACAGTTCGCAAAAGCCGAAAGTCTTTATTTCTTAAAATAACCGAGATACTCAGCAATGGCAACGAAATCCGGACACCCTGTATATACGCTATGTTTTCTGCTTGGACCAATGACTTTATGAAAACAATTTCTATTTAAAAGTCATTTACCTAGAAAAATGGCAATTGCCGTGGTCTTTGTTAGGCTGTGATATATTTGATAACATATTAGGCGCATAGTGTGTTTTGCAAACTACAGTAAAAAGCACAAGCTCGTGTAGTTTGATTGGTTCAAAGCGCTTAAGCGAATTAAAAAAGATTTAACTAACCAAAATTAACCATGGCACCGCGCCCCAATTTGAGAATTTTGCATGACCGTCTGGTTATGCAAATATTTCTATTTCCATTTGTCTAAAAATTGCCTAGGCAAATAGAATCAAATGCTAATTGACCAGTCAAATCGCATTTTCCAAAGTAGAGTTTATAGGCCATTTTATTAAAAAACAAATTATTACCAAAATACATTTAATAAACATATTTTATATAGAAAATAAAAACAATGTTATAATTTATTATAATTAAAGTACACATTTGCTGGTAGGTAAGATTGATTTTAAAAGTCATTAGAAGAATGTGAACATAAAATATATTATTCACTATAAAGCCAGTAATAACAAAGCACACTACAAAAGCAAACCATTATCGACATACTATTCATTATTATTTTCAAACTATATTACTAAAAATCGTTATTATCAGAGACTAGACTTCAAAATATAAAAATATTTTTGTCACGAAAGTCTTTTACGTGACTAAAATTAAAATAGGTACCTATTTATTATAATTATTATGTCAAAACCCCGTATGCTTTTTAAATTCAGTAAACTATTTTCATTAAAACCTAGTAATAAAAGATTCTTATAAAAAGATTAACCTTTGTTTTAAGGTGACGTTTTAAGGCACTGGCTAAACGACCGCCGGCGGTTTTGCTTAATTATAAGAAGAAAACAGCCGTCCGGCGGTTTTTCTTATATCTACGTTTATAAAAACTGCCGAAAATTATAACTTATTTGTTATTACCAGCGGTTTTTTTTTCATTTTATCAATATAAGCCGCCGTCCAGCCGTTTTGCTTATAAAAACTATTTTAAAACCGCCGAAAAATTGTTAAAGTTAATCCGCGTTAGGTTCTTTTGCGGACTTATTGTTTAATATTAACAATTGGGGAATAGCACCCTTTAAAAAACAAATTTGAGTAGTATAGCGGGATGGGGACAGGCAAATATAACCGCTATTGTACTTATCCTAAAGTTTTGTGGCTCGATTGCCACTTTATCAAGAATCTATAATTTAAAAAAAAACACATTACAAAACTATTTTGTCACATGGATCCAGTAATTTACAACACAAAAACATATAATTAAAAATATTGTCAGACAGAAAAGGCAAAGAAATAACTTATCAGGACGTTATCGTCAGCATTAAAGTCAGCATTTATATATAACTTAAAATTCTTAAAAAGTGAAAAATTATTTATTTGAAAATTATTTATTATTAAAAAACAATAAAGAATAAAAATAAAGAAAAGAAACAAATTTTAAAAAATTATTAAGAAAATAAATAAAAAAAAGTGATTTGCCTATCCGAAATTAAACTTGAAACCTGTGGCTTACGGGTTAACACCCGTAACCCTGTAGCTATGGGACAACATGAATACGTTTTTAAACCTTGATAATATATGATTACAGAAATATGGCATGCTTATAAACATTGTATACTGTAACTTTTTCCTTTTCCTAAACATTTTAAAGTTTGTTCCACCTTTTTTTTTTTTTTTTCGCCCTTTCGGGGTCATCCCACCCAGGCCCGACGACCGCCCCCTAGGTGGTGCACTGCAGCCTGAAGGCTTATTGTACTTTGACCCCTACTCCTTCCCATTCACACACCATTCCACCCTTAATACATTCAGACTTTAATTGGTAATACTTTATAGTTTTGGTTCTATGAAATGATCAGTTTTGTTTCTTCTTGCCGCTAAAATACCCCTGGCTCTTCTTTTCCTAAAAGATGTACTTGTACACAGGAAAAACTGGGCTAAAATGGCATTCTTGGGTAATATGACACACTTTAAAATTTTGAATTTCCTTAGCAGCGACCCCATAAACGTGTTGGCGCGCGTAATATGATTTCTGTACTTATTATCGAAATTAACGTACAGGTGCATGTCTCTGATATTTCTTGCACCACATTTTTAGTTCAATTTTCAATTTATTATGCACAACATAATTCTAATCAATTTAGAAATTGTGTATTTTGCGAAGTTACATAGTTTGGTAACAAATTTTGTTTTTTATTGAAACCAAATAATTTGGCTACACGCCAAGGATGTTCAAAGTGGGCTTATGTTGAATGCGCTTAGTTTCCCCTAGAACGCAGATAGTTTCCGTAATCTTTTTTGTTATATTAAAAAATGTTATTTACATATCTTATCATAATATAAATGTAAGGCCGGCTACAGACGACATGCCAAGCCTTGGCATGTCGTTTGTAGCTCAGCTTTACATGTTTTCAATAGAAATGAGTTTTAATTTTTTTCAATGTATATGATTTAACTTTATAAAATTCTTAAAGTCGTCTGTTGAAGGAATATGCCATTTTAGTCATTTTTATCTGATAGTATGCCTAAAATGACATACTTACTTTAAAAAAGTCGTTTTTTTTTCTGTGTTGGATTTGGTGAACCTTGGCTTAAGTAATGATTAAGGATAAGTTTTAAAGGCACATTACAATTTGCTATAATAATTCTTCTTATTATTTTTTAAATATAAGCAAAAATTTAGAAAGTATGTCATTTTTAGGCAATTTTTCCCTACATATTTTTTAACTTATGAAGAGCTTCGACTGTTTGCGGACTATATCAGCAACAAGAACTTGTTCTGTATATAGGAAAATAGTTGTTTTCTAAGAGTTTTTTTATCGTAAAAAAAAATAGATTTTTCGTTTTTGTGTTTCGTTTTTGTGTCATTATTTTGACCACTTATATTTTTATGGTTAAAACAGGTATATTAGGGTAAAACAATTATATTATTAATAAATAGATATACAATGTTTAAAAAAAATCAAACATTGACAAAATCTTAATAGGTGTCAAACGTGTATCCCAGTTTAATTTTTGTTTGTTGATCAACAATAAAAATAATATTAAACAAGAAAACAAATTAATAATAAAGTAAGTTTAACTTTAACTATAATTTGAGGGCATTCAATAGTTTTTTAAACAAAACGGCCGAACGACGGCATTTACCGATAAAATAAGTAAAATTCGCCGGTAATAATAAATTAATTAACATATTCGACTGTTTTCATGTACGTAAATAGATAAAACCGTCGGACGGCGGTTTTCTTTTTATACTTTAGCAAAACCGCCGGCCGTCATTTGGCCAGTGCCTTTATTTAAGTTATCTTTATTTTGTAAACATTTTGGAAAAAAAGCTTTGTTTAAATGACAGCAGCTACGCCCTCTGGCGAACATTTGGAAGGTGTTAAAATATGTCAAATCAACTTTTTAAGTCATTTTTGTTATTAACGAAAGTCTTTACAAGCAACTTGTTATAGAAATAAATCTGACGTCTTTTTATAATTTGAAACCAGGTTCTCTTTAAAGACTTTCTCTATTAATACAATAATTTAAAAAACCTATATAAACTTGTTTCTAGTTGCTTCGGTTTTGTTATAAAGGTGTTTTATTCTTTTCGGCTTTATTACTTTGTTTAACGTTATTTATCAAAAATCCCCTGAAATATTGAGAAAGTTTAGGTACATGTGATGTATCATTAAAAGTCACATTTAGGTAGGACAGAAAAGCTATTTTTAGTAGTAAATTTAAACTCTAAATCTTCACAAATGCCACTAACATAAGTACTTAAAAAATATTTTTTTATGTTAGTATATATATATTTTTTATGTTGCTCTTATTTTAATTTTGGCGTATACTAAAATTTATTTAAAAGTTCTAAGATTTTTGATAAATAAGGTAGTATATATACTGTGTGGTGCATTAAGTGTACAACAAATGGAAAACTTTTTATTTGCAATTTGTCAGAAAATTTTATTCCCTATTAAAGTTAGTGCATGGTCCAAAACTGTATTGGCAGTAATAAGTTTTATTAAAAGTTAAAGGATGTATGTATGCTTTTAAATAAGTCAAATATACTATAAATAATATGCGTATTAAAATTCCTCATTTGCCTTGCAAAATTTTTGTTTCGAATTTTTATGTAAAAGAATAATATAATATAATAAGATAACTTAAAAATTAAAAAACCACAAATTAAAAAAAAATAAATAGGAGGCTATGACTTGATTATAGTGCATTTAATTTGATTCCAAATCACTTTTCTTTTTAAATCTTAGATATATTTAAAAAAATAATGCTCTTAAGAAGTTTTTAATTTTTTGACTTACCTTGTATACTATTAAACTTTTAATAAAACTGACTACTGATATATGGTTTCAGGTCCGGCACTACCTTTTATGGGAAATATCAGTTTCTTAGAAATTGCAAACAAAATAGTTTTTCATTTGTTGCACACTTATTGGACCACACTGTATTTGAATGATAAAAATTAAGCATTTTTGATCGATATTTACATCAACAACACCCTCTATATAAGAATAATTTCATAACTATATATAATTTAATTAAATCCTTACATTTTATTAGATAAACGGTCATATAGGTATTTAAATATTTTTAATGTACCCATTTAAATTTTAAATAAATGGCATATTAGCAAGCTCATATTTTTTGATCTATAAAACTTTGTTGATAATAGGTTTGATGGCTAGGAAGGGTTTTGGGAGATGAAAGATAGCATGTTATCAATTTTTTTTAACCCTAAAGGGCGCCACCTGCGGTATCTTGCCGAAATTAAACACATAATTACTCTTAGATAAACGTTCTTATTCTTTAACATATTTTACATAAAAGAAGGTATTCTTAGTAGAAGTTGATTTAAGCAGCCGTTTTTGAGATATCCTAATTTAAAACAATTACTTCCTGTATGGCCAAGTCTTAGCTATCTTTAGGTGATTTTAAGAAGAAAAGTTTAAATAAACTTATAAGATACAAGGTGGCCAAGGTTAAAAAAATAAGATTATTTTTAACCACCCACCCAACTTTTGCACTAAGGTTAGTGCGTGAAAGTATTCATCATTTTGTAAAAGCTAAAAGTTTTACAGCGCTTGCTCCTAACATAGCTAAAAGTGATAAGACACTATGAAGTTTGACTCATAGTGGCTTTGGCAGATACCAAGTTAATAAATTAAAACGTAACTTTTGTCATCTTGTAAAAGCTAAATTAAAAATAATGTTTCTTGATAACCAATTCAAAAATATTTCCTTAGTCGCCAGGCAGCTTTGACGGTTTAAACTCCTTGGCAGACAAACATTTTGGGTGGCCCAATATTCCGAGTAATTAAACAAGATATAAATAAAAGACTAATATAAGATTTATAGGGATTCCAAATAGGCATGTTTTTAAAATATTTTAATGTATACAGAGTGTCCCAAAAAATAATTGCTGTGAGGTTAGTTTTTTCTTATTGTTTTTAAAACACTCTGTATACATCAAAATATTTTAAGGACGTCCTTATTCAAAAACCCTGCAACTCTTATGGAAGACTTTTTGTCATTGTAAAATAACAAAAGTGTTGAACTTTATCGAAAAATGTTTGTCAACAAAGGTGTTGGATTTGTCAAAATTGTCTGTCTACGGGAGAAATATCTTCCAATAGGTACTCAAGTAACATACATATACAAAATTCTGCTTTTTCAAAATGATGTGTTTTGTTTATTTAACTTTTTGTACCTGGTACCTGCCAAAGCCACTATAAGTCAAACTTTATGGTCTCCCGTCGCTTCTACGTATGTTGGGAATATGCGCTGACAAATTTTTAGCTTTTACCAAGTGACAAAGGTCTGCCGCTAACGGGCTCTTACTCTATTAGGAATATGTGGAAGTACATTTTCCGCACTTTGTAAAGACAACCTGTATAATGTTTTCCCCTTAGGTTTTCTCTAGACCGTAAAATTATTCGCTTTGTTAATATTTAAGTACACATCTTGCGCGTGTTTTAGTGTAATATGAGGGGGTTATCTTTTTGGCACATATGTATCAAGAGACACCTAAATATTTCATGTAATGTATGTTACATAAGGACAAAAGGATTTCTCCTAAAGAGCAACAAACAGTCATAATGAATTTAAAGGAAGTTTAATTAATTAGCAAAATAATTTAAAATATAAGAAATACTAGAGATTGGTGTGTGGGTAGTAAGATAAAGTGGTTGTTTAATATATAATTTGCCATTTTATTGTTTTTGTTACTAGCTGCTTATGTGCAAATAAACTCCAAACAAGCCCAAAGTTTACAGGGTGCACCCAAACAAATTACAGGTTCTTTAGGCTAAGATATTAAGTAATAACTAAAGATACCTTAGCCAAATGATAATAATAAGAAAAGTGTAGGTGTAAAAAAAAATGTTTTTAATTTATTTTTATAATTCTAAAGACATTTTTAATATTTTACTAAAAGTCAGTATCCAGGGGTTTTTAACATAAGCTATTTAGATTTCATATTAATTTTTATGTGTTAGCCAAAGGACACACTTTAGGATGTTTGAGAAAATTGTAGACAAAATGAGATATCTCAGGAAGAATTACCCGTAGATCTTTGATGTTTGCACAAAAGTTTGGTTAATGTAACTATCCATCAAAGAAACGTATTCTAAAAAAATAATAAGTGTATTGTGGTTATGTCTTATTAAAATCTTACCTTTTTTAAAACTTTATCACTCTACAAGCATTAAAACTCCAAAAAAATATTACAAATGTTATCAAATTAAAAGCTTAAAAGATTTTAAAAATGTTGGTTTGACCGTTTAATTCTTTTATCTTTTTTCTTTATTTAAATCGATATGTTGGACAATTTTTTAAAAACTGCATTTTCTTACCAGCATTTTTAATGTAATATATGTTTCTTTTATAAAATCAATAAAATAAAGTAAAATAATTTAAATAGTGTTTGTAAGTTTTACAAACCTAATAATACAAAATAAACCTGTTTTTTATTAAGTTTACATATTTAAAATATTTTTTTAATGGATTTAAAAATAAGGTATAAATACCTTACCATATGAACAATTTAGGGTATTGATTTAAACAAAGAAGAAATTAAACCGTCAATTTGTCACTTGTGTGAAAAATGCTTACATAAAATGAAAAATATTGTCTAACCCTGTATAATTCCGTCTTACTGAATAGCCGTTTAGCATAAGTATAAGGTTATTTAGTTAGTCCAAATTTCCTTGGTACTGTCGCAACAGTTTAAACGTTATAATTAAATTGAGTTTTTTTATTTCAACTTTAAAGGTCAATAACTTCCTAACAAAGCGCGATAGACCTTTTTTTATATCAAGTACCAACACTATTTTGGATCACTCCTATCATATATCATTTTATCTTTTCGGACACCCTGTATATTCATAAAAAGTTTTTCTTAATCTTCTCTCTATCTAATCTAAACCCCTAAAAGTTTATCGAAAGAATTACTGGACCCCCTGTATAATTTACAATGAAATCATTTTTATTTTGGCGAATGATTTAGTAGTTGTAATTTATGAAAAATACTTTTACCTAAGATTTACCTAAAAGACAATACGTACTGTGAAAAGTTTTATTTAAATTAATTTTATTTTTATTTGCAACGGATCATTTGTAACAAAGTGTGTATACAGGATATCCGGAAAGGTGAAGTCAAAAATAATCGGGGTGGTAGAGTGAGCCAAAATAATGTTAGCACTTGTTATAAAAAAGTTCTATTGCGCTTCGTTACGGACGGTACACTGAAAGAAAACAGTTAATTAAACTACCTTTCAGTTGCTTTGTTAATAACCATTCTTTTATTTTTAGGTAACATAGCTATTTTTTTAATAATGATATTAGATTGATCTTTCGAGAACTATTAAAGTTGTCTTTCTGAAATCAAGGTATTACTGTTAATAAATTTCTGCATAACGCTAACTAGTTGGTTTAGTTACAATCCATTTACGTGTTAATAAAATCTTACCAGATTTACTATTATGTTGCGGTTTAATTGTGGTAATTAAGTTTATTATTTGTGTTTATTAAATGCATCAAATAAAGTTTCCATTAATAAAGGCAGAAAAAGACCTTCCTAATACTATTACATATTCAGGTATTACAAGTGGGCGCTTTAATAATCATAACTAAAGCCATTTAGCTAGATATGAATCGTTAAAAATCGATATACTTCGGTAGCGCTCGTTAACGGAAAGTCTTCCAAAAGAGGCGCACGTTGTTGCTGGTATTTCAGTTTTGTGCTTCGTGTGGTTTGGGTAGGGTAGGTTTTTCTTGGCGTATTATTTTTACGGACGCCATTTGACTGATTCCAAAATGGCGCGTGTAAAAATCTTAATTTATTTAAAAACCAAATATTTTATTTCGTTTTTCTATGTTTTTGGTTTGGTTCAGCGGTATGCAGTTTTTATAGTGGCCTACAAACGTACTTTACAGATATGGGGCTTTAAACAAAGTGTTATAGAAGCTTTTAAAGGTAAGCATTAAAAAAGATTTGCAACTTCTTAATTAATATTGGTAATTATTTATTCTTTTATTTTTTCGATTAAAAAATACTCACTTGTTCTAGAAGCAGTTACTGACATGAACCCTTCAAGGGAGCAAGAAAATATCGTTTTTTTTTATTTATTTATGAATCAACAAACTTTCGGGACTGCGAAGTGAATTGTGTGCTGGGCGAACCTTTTCCTGTTCCGTGGCTGGGCAGGGGTAAGTCCATGGTAAAAGACGATGTAAAGTGAATGTCCAGAAATTAAAGCAGGTTCAAAATGTTTTGCGGACACAAGTTTTTAAAATTTTAAATGTTCAGTCATAAATGGCAATTATTTAACAGTTATATTTTGCAAAACGTGAATTTTTGGCTTTTTTTATGTGCTATTTAGAATGCCTATTTTATAATAAAATTTCAGAAACTCCTCAAATTTTGTCAAGCAAAACGTAATGAACCCACTTTAATTTCTAGACATTCACTTTACCATGGTTTTACCCCGCCCAGCCACGGAAGAGGAAATGGTTCGCCCAGTAACCCAATTTTAATCGCAAAAATAAAAGAATAAATAATTACCATTATTAATAAGAAAGTTGCAAATCCTTTTTAATGCTTAGTTTTAAAAGCTTTTATAGCATTTTGATTAAAGCCCCATTCCGTTAAAGTACGTTTGTTGGCCATTATTAAACTGCACAACGCTAAAACAAACCACCAACATAGAAAAACGGAATAAAATATTTGGTTTTAAAAAATATATTTTTTACTCGTTTATCAGTCAAATGGCGTTGGTAAAAATAATAAGCCAAAAAAACCTCCCTCATCCACTTATCACACTTATCTCGTAATACATACCTATACATACAAATTTATAAATTTTAATACCTAATACTTCTCCATATACTCCCTTGACCATATATATTTTATAAATTTAATTTGCTACAGGAACTAGAGCTTATTTGCTGAAGCAACTAAAGCCATATACTACAATAACTAAGGCTTATACAGGGTGTCTCGAAAGGTAAGGTCAAAAATGGTAAAAGTGATAGAGTGAGCCAAAATAATGTTAGTACTTCATATAAAAAAATTCTATCGCGCTTTCTTAGGGAGTTTTTGACGTTTAAAGTAATAAAAAAAATGTATTTCATTTATAACTTTTAAACGGTTGCCCTAATAATAATTATATTTGGGCATTTAAATAAACTCATACCAGTGTTTTTCTCAGAGGCAAATGATAGCGCAGCAATTCATAATTATACAGGGTAAGATGATTTTTTCGTTTATTATATGCATATTTTACAGAGATTAAAAATTTGACATTTTTGGTTTGACCGTTTAATTCCTTCATCATTTTTTGTACAAAAAGGTATACCTTATGTAAATCGATATCTTGGACCATTCTTCATAAAATCGCATTTTAAAAACCAGACATACCCCTATTTTGTATATAACAAAAAAAATCCATTTTTGAGGAAAATATTAAAATGTGGTTTAAAAAAATTAAAAATGGTGTTTAAAGGCCTTTGAAACTTTATAACACAAATAAAGACTGTTTTTTAAAATTTTACCACATTTTAATAATTTTCTCAAAAATTGATTTTATTACATACAAAATGGGGGTATGTATGGATTTAAAATGCGTTTATATGAAAACGGCCCAAGATATCAATTTAAATAAAGTATACCTTTTTTGTAAAAAAATGATAGAGAAATATACGGTCAAACCAAAATGTAATTTTTACCTCTGTAAGAAATGCATGAAATAAACGAAAAAATTCGTCTCACCCTGTATAATTATGACTTACGGCGCATCATTTGTCTATGGAAAAAAGCATTGGTACGAGTTAATTTAAATGCCTAAATATCATTATTATTGTGGCAACCGTTCAAAAGTTATTAATGGAATACTATTTTTATATTGTAACTTTAAACCTCAATAACTCCCTAAGGAAGCGCGATAGAATATGAAGTACTAACAATATTTTGGCTCACTCTACCACCCCTATCATTTTGCCCTCACCTTCCGGACACCCTGTATATTCCAACAAGCTACATTTTTTGCTACTTTAATTAAAGCTTAGGTATTACCTAAGTCCTAAAAATTATAACCATACAAAAGCTCTTTAGTTAAGTCCATTAACATTACAATATTGTTCATAATGTTGATATAGTAATACTGATAATAAAATTGAATATCAGTCACAAATAAGTCCATTGGGCAGTAAAAAGTAAATGACTTAATTACCATAATGTCATGGACTAACAGCGGTAACTAGACGACTTTAATAACCACACTACCAATGCCAAATAATGGTCGCTAACATATCAGATATTTTTCGGTTATTAAGCCGACTTAGTTATAGTAACTAATTTGGAAGTAGAAAGTCAACTTTAATTATGGTATTAACTGATCTTATCTGTCCCCATTGGTTTTTCATAGACATTAAAATGTGTACAAATTAGATTGGACACTATAAAAGTTAATAAATTTTAATACGCACTGAATTGTATACGCAGTTGGTTTCTTTGAAAACATTTTTTAAATATTAATACTAAATGGGAAGAAATTGGCTTTTTAATGTTTCAAAGATTATTAGAGCATTACTCATACAATTGTTTCGCACTTTCTAGAGCTTCATCCAAGGTACTTCGTATACTAAATTTAGAAAAGAGAAATATTCACAAACAGAACCATTAAACACGATTTTCCCAAAAGGTCTATAAAATATTATTAGGGGTTTTTATTATGCGGCCCAGATGTGGTAATAAATTTATTTATAATTGGCATATCTGCGAAATTTATTTGATCATTAGTAGAAAGAGTTGTATTGTCTATAAGTGATTTTTTAATTTCTAGTTGTTCATATAATTTAATTTTTACCTTTGTTTTCTCTATGGAGTAGTTTGACATTATTAAGATCTATAAAGTGGTTTTGTTCTATACAATGTGTTGAAATGCCTGTGTTTTTAAACCATTTAAAATTGATGTTTTTGTGCTCTTTTATTCTGTGTTTATGCTCCTTCCACTTTGACCAATATATTCCGCATAACAGTCTGCTGCAATTAACTTTATAAACCCCTGACATATCTAATTTTTCTGTTTGTCTTTATTGTTAACTAATAATCTACCTAGGTTACTCTTATTTACAGACACAGTTTACAGCCAACATCTAGTCTATTGGATACATTATTACTGATGTTTGGTATA
>JACEGR010007033.1:0-53841 GCA_014170235.1 Listronotus bonariensis
GGTTGCAGCCGCATTTAAATCTTGAGAAGACTTTAGTAGTTTTACTGTTATAAGTTCGTATTCTAAATAATAATAAAAAAATAAAACATTTTATACTTAAAACCGTAGGGTTATTTGTGCAACTGTAGCTCAACTAACCCCAACCTAAAATTTTAAAGAAAAAGTGAATTTATTAAAAGACCGGTTAGAATTGTATCCAAAATCTTTATACATATTAAAACTGCAATAAATTTACTTTAGATTAACACTTACTTGATTGAGAACGGAATACATTTAACTATCACAGATAAAATTTTCCGGCTTGCAATTATTTTACTTTTTTATCACTAAATAAACAATGCGCACGGACACTTTTCTCGATCGCCGCGTCACCATTAGTGGTCGCACAATGAGTTTCCTTGCGCAACCCCTTCTTTACGCTATTTGATGCTTTCGCGTGCGGTCGATAGTTTTTGAGATATTTTGATTGCCCAACTTACCTCTATGCTCAACTAGCCCCGCCCTACCCTATATACAAAAAAACACCACCTTGGTTTTAAAAATACCTTACTAAAAAGAAAGAAAATCGTTTCCCGTAAAATTCACAAATGTCGCTTACATGGGCGTAGCCAGAATTTTGTTTAGGGGGCAAGGACAGAAAAACTAATAATATAAGTGGTTCCCCGTTATAATTTTTTTATACCTTTAAAAAAATGGTATATCCATGTTTGACACAAATGCGCATTGGTTGATATTGTGACGTTGACATTTGAAATATACATAGGGGCCACTTTTTACGTCACTTGGACAAATGTACCATATGGAACTATCTTCTTGGGACAATGAGACCAATAGACTATCAAAACGAACTTTGCATTTTTTTAAAACTAAGTTATCTTATTTGTCTAACTAAATTTAGTACGGGAATACCCCCACTAGGGGTAGCCCGTACGGGGTTTAACTAAAACTTTAACTTTATACTTGACTTGACACTTTTACTACCCACTTCTTATCTCATATCTTTCTAATTTCTTTCTCCTTTAAATATTAAATTTTCCAGCGTTTGTTTTGCATTTCTACGCGACCCAGTTTGTTTAATGTTTTTATTTTATTATTATAAGAGTAACCTAGAAAATTGTTTAATTTATACTTTAAAAACCTTGACACCTCACGTATATCTTTATTTAGCAAAATTCCCAATGTTAAGTAACCTAGTTAAAATGTATACTTAATTTAAAATTCCCGAAAATGTATAGTTTTAAAATTCCCAAAATGTATACTTTTTATACTAGGTGTTCACAATATATTTACTTATTTTTTGTCACTTTCGGTTTACCCGAAAATGTCTACAATTTTTATATTTCAAATGACACAATCAATATATTTTATCTTAATTTAATGATAATTTAATTAAATATAATGACACCTTAAATGTCATATTTTATTACTTCCGCTTTTATAAATCTACTGTTTTAAATTTCACTTTCGAGCGCCGTGATTAAGCTTAAACGATTAATTTTGGATCAAGTAGCCATAAAAATTTAATTAATATTCATTTGTTTCTTAAAACATTTCCAGGCTGGGTAAAAGTTTGCAATGTCCTGTTTATATTCATAACCTTTTTTTTAATTTCCTAATTGGGGTAAAAAAATTAGGGGCGTATCACAAGCTAATTCTATGAACAAATGTTTGCATAAAGATAAGTCTGGAAATCCATCGTTTTCAAGATACAGAGTGTAAACAGTTAAAAAAAAACTTTAATTATTTTAATAATTTGGCGGTGTTATTTATAGCCGTAAGGGACTTACGTAAGTTTATTAAATTAAATTTATTAAATCCAGTGCCGTCTGGCACCTAAACAAATATTTCTAACAAAAAAATATACGCCACTGGTTTCTGCGGAATTTTTATATTTTTCTTAAAAACATAAAAATATAGCTCTGTTGCCCCTCTAATATATTCTACTTAAAACTTTTACCAAAACTAGGCGAAACCAAAGAAAAAAAAAAGGAAAAAAGCTTAATTTTTAAATAAGGTTATTTAAAATGAAATATAAAAAATACACGAAAGTCACTGGAATACTTTTTTGACAAAAATATTCCTTTAGATGGAAGTCGAAACACCACTGGACTAAATAAATTTATTTTAGTTAGGGGTAAATTACCCCTTTAATGCTATAATAAAATTAAATTTTATTAAAATCGGATAAGGGATATTTAGATAAGATATGATTTAAAATGCAATTAAAAAAAAAAAAAAATTAAAACCATCGGCGTAACTACGGGCGGGCTCGAGGGGCTGACCCCCCAGATGTTGCCAGGGCCCACCCAGAAAAAAATGTACCCATATGGTATATGTGTACAAATAAGGTTTTGGTGGCGTCCGGGCCCCTTCCAGGGTATTGCCAGGCCCCCCGGTTTCAATGGCTAGTGACGCCTATGTAAACCCCTGTATTTAAGAAATAATTTATTTCCAGACCTTTGTGCATAGGAACATTTTTGCATAAAATAAGCTTATAAATAAGTTTCCTTATGGTTTGTTGGCATAACAGTATGTTGCATTTTTAACCTTTGCACGTATACAACTAGATGGCGCACTTTTACCTACCACCTTTAACCTCTCGATGCCATGGCTGGTTGTTTTGAATTTCTTGGTGAGATGGCACCGGTTGTCTATATTTGTCATTTCTGGTAAACAGAAAGGATATTTATAGTCAATCGGGGCATCATCAAGGTGTCTATCGACCTGAAGCGGCTATGACAAGTCTTAACGAAGACGAAACACGTGTCGCCGTCTTGGTCGGGCCCGGGTATTCCATTTTCTTTTGGAGACTTCGTAATTTTTAAACAACCAACCAAGGTAGCCGAATTTTTACAGGTTATTATTATTTTTTTTACAGTCATTAATGAGCCATATGCCCAAAGAACTTTACTTTTTATTAATGTATATATATATATATATATATATATATATATATATATATATATATATATATATATATATATATAAAGATTAAGTTCTTTGGGCCTATGGCTCATCAATGATTGTAAAAATAAATAAATAAAAATACCCTGTAAGAATTCGGCTACTATGGTTGATTGTTTAAAAATTACGGAGTCTCCAAAAGAAAATGGAATACCCCGGGCCCGACCAAGACGGTGACACGTGTTTCGTCTTCGTTAAGACTTGTCAAACCGCTTCAGGTCGCTAGACGCCTTGATGACGCCCCGACTGACTGTAAATATTCTTTCTGGATCCCAAAACTAATAAATACAGACAGCGGTGCCATCTCACCAAGAAACAAAAACAACCAGGCATAACATCGAGAGGTTAAAGGTGGTAGGTGAAAAGTGCGCCATCTAGTTGTATATGGCAAAAGTTAAAAATGCAACATACTGTTATGCCAACAAACCATATGGAAACTGGCCGCCCATCAGTCTGCGGGTTTGCAGAATTCGGATGAGTAGTTTTGCCAAAACCAGGTAGGTGGCGTACAGCAGTGACTGGAAATATGATAAAAATCATATTGAAAGCAGTATTTTTTACCCAAACTGCGATATAAAATAAAAGTAAATGGTTCTTGAGCCTTGATATAAATACATTATTAAAAAGTAAAGTTCTTTGGGCATATGGCTCATCAATGACTGTAAAAATAAATAAATAAAAATACCCTGTAAGAATTCGGCTACTATGGTTGGTTGTTTAAAAATTACGGAGTCTCCAAAAGAAAATGGAATACCCCGGGCCCGACCAAGACGGTGACACGTGTTTCGTCTTCGTTAAGACTTGTCAAACCGCTTCAGGTCGCTAGACGCCTTGATGATGCCCCGACTGACTGTAAATATTCTTTCTGGATCCCAGAACTAATAAATACAGACGGCGGTGCCACCTCACCAAGAAATTCAAGAACAACCAGCCATAACATCGAGAGGTTAAAGGTGGTAGGTAAAAAGTGCGCCATCTAGTTGTATATGGCAAAAGTTAAAAATGCAACATACTGTGATGGCAACAAACCATATGGAAACTGGCCGCCCATCAGTCTGCGGGTTTGCAGGATTCGGATGAGTAGTTTTGCCAAAACCAGGTAGGTGGCGTACAGCAGTGACTGAAAATATGATAAAAATCATATTGAAAGCAGTATTTTTCACCCAAACTGCGATATAATATAAAAGTGAATGGAAATTTTTGAAATGCCACTGAATGTGTCAAAAAACACATAATATTTCTAAGGACAAAATATGAACAGTTGCGGAGCAATATTTGGGTTAAAATTATTCAAGACCGTTATAAAATGGCCAATCAAGGAATTATTTTCGTGCGTTACGTTAATTTTTTGGCTTACAAAATCAGCCTTGTGGGATTGAAAAATCCTCGACAGATTGTTGAAGTGAAAATGCATTCCTAAAAGCTGACTATTTAATGTGCCTTTTGGTCCAGAGGAGTAATTGGTTTAGTTTTTTCGAGGATTATGCGGATAACGCTGTTACGGTTAATGGCGTTCGCTTTTGAAACATGATAACACGAAGTATTCGAAAATTTCTGAAAACGAATTACATCATGCCACATTAGCCTCGAAGGTCACTTACTTTAATTATTTTTCAATTTCTTTTTTTTTTAATATTTCAATTCTGGAAACTCAATTTGAATCACCCTTTAATTATCATATAAATTTAACATCTTTTTGGAGTCCCTCAGGGCTCAGTTCTGGCACCAACATTGTTCCTTCTTCACATCAACGACCTTCTCTCGTCCACAACTAATTCCATTCATAGTTTCGCCGACGATAGTACCCTTCACTCCAGTTTTCAGGTTCCTAAACCCATCACTAAACCTGACTTGAAAAACAAACGCAGAGCGATGCAGATATCTCTTTCGCAGGATCTTAATTTGATATTGGTTAGGGCGCCAAAAATCTTGTCCATTTTAATGCATCCAAAACACAATCATGTTCCTTGTCGCGAAAAGAGTCATCAAATACTCATCCTCTACTTATGAGCGGCCAAGTTTTACAGAGCAAAGACAACTTCAATCTTGTGTCCGTCACATTTAAAAGTAACCCTTAATGGCATAAACACATTGTATCCATAGCCACGGCAGCCTCAAAAAAGCTTGGATTTCTTTTCCGAGCCAAAAAATATTTCTCCACTTCTAATTTATACACTTTATATGTGTCCCAAATCCGACCTCCCTTGGAATATTGTTCTCATATCTGGGGCATGGCGTCCCCCACAACCCTAAGCATTCTTGATTCTATTCAAAGAAGAACTATTCGTCTCATTAATGATCCTTCACTTACAGAAAGGCTTTCCTCTCTTGCCCACCGTCGGGCTGTGGGAGATTTATTGCTTTTTTATAGGTACTTCCATGGCTTCTGCTCTGAAGAATTGTCCAGTATAGTGCCCGTATGCATCCCTAAACGGTCCAACTGGACAGGCCCCGAACTTTCCACTTTGTTCGTTCTTTTATCCCTAGAGTTTCTATATTGTGGAACCTGCTGCCCGCGGAGGTCTTTCCTTCCCCCAAATCTTCAAGTATTTAAGTCCCGTGTCAACAAACTCCCTCCTACCTCGCTTAAGACACCCACGGTACGTTAGTATTTAGACTTTAAGCCTTCGTGGTTTATCCAAAGATAAAAAAAAATCTACAAAAGAAATAATAATTTTGTCCATGGCTGCGGAGGGGTAGCTGCCCACCCCCTGCCGGTACCTCGCTACGCCCATGGTCGCTTACGATGTTTGTTAAAAACCCATCGATATGTGGGATATTTTCACCCGTCAAATGCACCCGATAAAATAAAATATAAGTAAGCCCAAAGATATTCCGGCCAATATAAAAGACATTTTACCTCATACTGGTTTATCAAACCCAAAATTTATCTGCCCGTGGCTTATAGTTAAGAGTGTCCATTCTAAGGGTTTTTATAGGGGGTATTTTCTATAAAATGAGCTTTATTTAGATAAAATTTCGCTGATAATTCAAGTGGCCACTAAGTAGGGGTCGCCGTTAACGCAAGTTTTACTGTATATAAATAATTTATGTATATATTTTGTGAGGGTTTGTTAATTATTATGGTAAATGAAATAAATATGTATTAACTTATTGACACGCATAATACCGAGAAAAATAATTTGTTTTTCTTTAGGGGAGAAATCAATGAAATTTTCATTTAAAAGTTAATTAACAATATAAAAATAAATAAATTATTTAAACTTTCGTATATTTTATTAGAGTTTAGGTATCGAACTATAAATCCTAAAATTTTTAATAATATCTCTAATAGCTTTATAGTTCTATATTTTTTTAATTAAAAGTCATAAAATTTTCATCATAAACAATTTGTTCATTAAATAAAAAACCTCAAAAAAAACTGTTTTGGGATCAATTGTTTATAGTAAATACTTAAGAAAAAAACTTATACTCTAAATTTGATAAACAAGTGGCAAATGGGAGGTTTATTTAAGGTGATCTTGCTTTGCTTCTACTCGTACCTAATAAATAATTTAAATAATTTTGTTATCATTTTATATTAAAATTAATTAAATTTAAAAGCCATTCTTATTTTAGGAATAAGTTGCAAATAAACATGAATTTAAACATGAAAATAAAAACTGCATAATTTATTTTAAAAAAAGTGAATTAAGTAAATTAAACATGATAATTAAATATAAAACGAAGGTTATAATGGCGACAAAAAAAAAACAGCTAACTGCAATAAATAACCAGGTATTACAAAAAATTACCATACGATCAGCCAGATTACAATAATTTTATTAGCCTTATCCACTAACGTCCTATTAAATCTCTTTTACACTGGTAATATTATAATTCCGGGTGTCCTTAGGCCAGAAACAACCTTAACTTTCTCACTTTAAATGGAACACCCAGTATATTTTACCTATTTGAAAAGAAATGACATTTCGAGTAACAATGACACTGCTTTTCTTACTTTTTAACATCTAACCTTTAACATATTTAATTTATAATTTTTAATCTAGAATGCTATGACTGCGAAAAAACGCAAAATTTTGAGATAAAGTGGTCAATGAAAAATGAATATGATAGCCCCTGGGCGATGCCAACCTCGGCACATACGTAGGCAGGTACTCTGTTTTACATAGCCCAACACGGTAGAAATTTTTGTATATTTTTTAATTTCTTAATTAAATCCAAGACAAATACACACTTGAATACAGGGTGATTCAAAACTCGATCCCGAAAGCTTAAGGGGTGATTCTATCTGACAAAATAGGGGTTTTTTTTAAATTTAACACACCGTAGTACAAAAACTAAGACGTTTAGAACACATGTTTATATGAAGTTTTTTTATTTCTTATTTTCTGTTGTAGAATCACCCTGTACAGTTTGTCGGTTGAGTTACTGAACACCCTGTATGTATGTAGGTAATTTGTTGAAATTAATAAACATTTTGATGTCTATTGGTGCCTAAACGGTAAAGGTTATCGACTTTAATAAGAGAGTAACTTATTTTTAAGTTTTGATTGTCTATAAAATGGCGCCCCCAGCTTTGAGATATCTGTCAAAATAAAAAGTTATGATGTAAATAAATTTTAAGTTTTAGGTAAAGTGCCTTCTGGCGGTATTTAAAAAAGTACTTTTATCTTAAAATTTTAGAATCTGCAAAGCTCGATTTGTGTACCAAATATCAACTAGATTGGTTAAAAAATAAATGCAATATGGCGAAAAACCAAAATAAAAATTGAACTTTGACGACTTGTAACTCGAAAACGAATGACATTTAAAAAAATTAATATGAACCTCTACCCGTATTTTGTCAAGTAGAATTACCCCTTAAGTTTCGTGATCGATTTTTGAATCACCCTGTATATATATGTCTTTTGCTTGCTTTGCTTTCTTTGTTGTTGGTCCCGTTGCAAGACGATTAACCAGCTCTCCCCTTCCGGACTAGCTTTCCAGGGCTTCGTACGTGGAAAATCTGGATGGTCGAGCTTTCCGCTCCCAGAAATTCCGGTTCAAATGTTTACTTTTGTTCGAAACAAAATAATAATCGATTCAATGCATAAATTGTAGCTGTCAATCCAAAAACTGCTACTGGTTTCGTGCATAACCTTCACTGTCACTTGCTGATGCTTTCAGTAGAGGCGCCACCGTCCTCGGCCGTTACGAAAACACGTGCACCCCGCTAACCTAAAAACATCAGGATTTTTAGGAATCTTCACTCACAGCGCTTAGTTCCAGAAGAAAGATGCTATCAATTTAGCGTGAGTCTTTCCTCGATCCCCAAGGGTACAGCCACGCCCGTACGATGCCTTCAATCGCCTACCCGGAAGGTCTATGTAGACCACTACGCCAACACGAACCGCACTACTCGAAGATCGCGGAAAGAGTCATATATGTCTTTATAGCCTGTAAGTTTTGTGTGCCGAGTTGGGTCATTATAAATGGTCCGACAAGGTGTCATTAAATTGACCCTAATAAAGTGTGCCGAGATGGAATACACCTGATAGTGTATTTTTCTGTAAGTACTTGATCCAGAATTTGCCATTTTATTGCATTTTATGACAATGGAGTGTTTATATACTTCGAATGTCATTTTCTTTCAAATAGGTAGAAATATAATGTTTGTCCCATTTAAAAATAAGAAACTTAAGGTCCTTTTCAATTAAAACGAAAATAACAGAGAACAATTGATACGTGAAACAATCCATATTTATGCAAAAAGCCTGCGTACCACATGTTATTTTAATATCCTTAAAAATAATAAAGTTATACAGGTGAAACATCGTCTAGGGACAGCCGGTATATTATTTTTAAATAAATGGGTTAGTTTTTAGAATTTCGTATTTTTTTTGGTAAAATCAAAGATAATATAGTAAAATCAATAGGTGTTTTAAGTCAACAGCTGGGTACTTATACAAGGGACACTTAAACCTTTTGTCCTTCGATTTTGCCCTTACTTAAGTATTTAATTGCCCATTTCAGCAAAAACAAATGGAGTATCTTTAGGATTAAGGTCAAACATTTCCCAGAGAGGAAATCCTTTATCCAAGACGCAATTGAATGAGCGATAAGTATACAGTTTTACCGAGTTAGGGACACAGTTTATTCAGAATAACGGTATAGTCTTAAACTCATGGCGGCCCCAAGCAAGCCTTTTACAGCCACAATAATATGAATAGGAAACTTTAAGTGAAAAGTAATATTAAGTACTTAAACCGTATATGTATTAATATTTTGACATTAAATAAATACAGAGTGGTCAAAAATAATTGTAAAAAAATACATTGACAAAAAACATTAGAGATCATTTTTTTAATAACCATCTTTCATAATTTAATTCTATTAAGCATTAAAAATAAGAGTAAATTTGTAAAAGGATATCTATTTTAAACATGATCTGTCTTTTGAAATATTTACAATTTGATATTTAACTAGTTTCTAACAATGCTCTTAAGTACGGCTTAGTTTGGCTTCTACCTATCCGTACTTAAAAGCATTGTTGGAATAGACAAATATTAAATGAATAATATTTCAAAAACTTTAAATTTTTGTAGTAGTAGACATCCCTTCACAAACTTACTCCCTATTTTAAATACTTAGTAGGATAAAATAATAAAAAATAGAGCTTCTATTCAAAAAAAAAAAAAAAAAGGTTTTTGTCGATATATAATTTTTAACAATTATGTTTGACTACTCTGGTAAATAGTAAGAGATACTTGTATTTTAAAAATATCCGAAAAAAACTTATTTTATTTTTAGTCTTATTAAAAAAACGGATTTAAAAACGAATTCCACTTTCGCATTGCTACTTTTTTTCACTCTATCTAATGGTGGGTTTTTTTATTTTATTTTAAATCCGAAATTTCATTTTTATTGCACCATTACCAGTTATTTTGTTATGACGGTTGAAAACACTTAAGGAGATTAGTTTTAAAATGTACAATTTCTAATATTAAATTTTAATATTATATTTAATAAAAAAATTGATAAAGAATAATTGAATTGAATGGCATGTATACTCTTAATGGATAGTATTTATTTGGGTACACGCCAAAAATAAAATTAAAAGTGCTAGAAAAACCAAAAAACATTTAAACAAGTAGAAAGATAATTAAAAATCGACTTTCGGTGGCAAATCTGCCACCGTTGTCAAGATAAATGGATTAAAAATAATAAAAATAAAAATTTACTATTATTAATGTTTTAAAATTTAAAATTTTTATCTTTTTTAGGATATTCTGAAAACTTTGACTTTAAATGTCAAAATATGTTTGCTTGGTTATAGTGTCATAGTGACATAGATAACTGGTTGCTGGTGTATTGATTGTTTATTTTACCAAAAAGGTGAATAGTTAGTTAATTTTTAGTCTTCCTGAAGATACTTCAGTATCAAGCAAAGGCAACCATGTGTTATTTAAATTAACTGAAACTGATGCTACACAATTATCTTTATTTGATAATATTTGCGCACTTTCTTTGATTTTGCGTTTTTTATAACAAGTTTCCTTTGCTAAAATGCTCGAAGCATCCCAGTTTATTCTATGATTGTTATCAAATGCGTGTTGGCAGATTTTTGATTTATGAAATTCTGTGTTTTTAATGTATTCTGTGTTCTTTTATGCGTTTGGCTAATGGTCTACAAGTTTCACCTATATAAAACTTATTGCATTCGCAAGGTATTTTATAAATGACATTTTTTGTATTTTCATTTAAGTTATATGGTTTTGTTTATTTATTTATTTTTTTTTTAAAGAAAGTGCGTATATATTATTAAATAAAGATAATTGTGTGGCATCAATTTCAGTTAATTTAAATAAAACTTGGTTGCCTTTGCTTGATACTAAAGTATCTTCAGGAAGACTAAAAATTAACTAACTATTCATCTTTTTGGTAAAATAAACAATCAATACACCAGCAACCAGTTATCTACATATGTCACTATGACACTATAACTAAACAAACATATTTTGACATTTAATGTCAAAATTTCCAGAATATCTTAAAAAAGATACAAATTTTAAATTTTAAAACATTAATAATCGTAAATTTTTTATTTTTAATATTTTTATTCCATTTATCTTGACAACGGTGGCAGATTTGCCACCGAAACGTCGATTTTTAATTATCTTTTTACTTGTTTAAATGTTTTTTGTTTTCTAGCACTTTTAATTTTATTTTGTACCTGTACCCAAATAAATACCATCCATGCATTAAATGAATCGGCCGAACTATAGAACATATCTTTAATGTATACTCTTATCTTACTGTATTAAAAAGTATAAATAGAGATTGAAGACTTTAACACTAGGTTCTAGGTCACTTACTTTATGAAGTGTATTTAAATGGAGTGCCTAATCTTCATGATAATAATTTAAAAAACGCATTGTTTTAACAGTTGCAAAAAATGATACTTCTGTATTATCCGTTTTTAAGAGTTATGGCCAGTTAGTGAAAACCTTAATGCATCCAAACACAATGTTCCTTGTCGCGAAAAAAATCATCAAACAGTCATCCTTTGCTTATGAGTGGCCAGGTTTTGCAGAACGGGGACACATTTAACCTTGTGGGCGTCACATTTGAGAATAACCTTAACTGGCATAAACACATTGTATCTATAGCCACCGCGGCTTCAAAAAGCTTGGATTTCTTTTCCGAGCCAAAAAGTATTTTTCTCCTTCCAATTTATACACTTTGTATGTGTCCCAAATTCGACCCTCTCTGGAATATTGTTCTCATGTCTGGGGAATGGCATCCCCTACAACCCTCAGCATTCTTGATGCCATTCAAAGAAGGGTCTGTTCGTCTTATTAATGATCCTTTACTTACTCAAAGACTTCCTTTTCTTGCCCATCGTCGAGCTGTGGGAGATCTATCGCTCTTCTACAGATACTTTTACGGCTTCTGCTCCGACGAATTGTCCAGTATAGTCCCTCCTCTTGCAGTTCCCAACAGAGAAACTCGTGGTGCCGCGCGTATGCATCCCCATACAGTTCAATTGGACAGGCCCCGAACTTCCCATTTCGTTCGTTCTTTTATCCCTAGAGTTTCTAGACTGTGGAACCTGCTGCCAGCGGAGGTCCTTCCTTCCCCCAAATCTTCAAGTTTTTAAGTCCCGTGATAACAAACTTCCTCTTACCCTGCTTAAGACACCCACGGTACGTTAGTATTTAGGCTTTCAGCCTTCGTGGATTGTCCAAAGATAAAAAAACCTTTTTAATAAAATCCAGTATCGATAATATAAAAATATTAGGCATCTTCAAGTAAAAATAATTAGAGCTTAAATTAAAAATTTATTCATCATGATAAATTTAATATTCTACCCAAATACTAAACAAGGTATTATTGGTATATTTAACAGGTGTTAAATTCATTTGTCAAAGTTTATGTGTTTCCAAAATTGCAATCAGGTAAGTAATTTAACCCATTATCGATGACACTTGTCTGTCAGATCCATTCATTTGAAAACAATTTCCACACTTATTGATTATCGCCCTTTGAGCTAACAATAGGAATTGTCTTTAGGTATTTAATTGGAGGTTGTTTAGATCAGACATATTAACTCTATTTCTGGAAAGCATTCTATTGGTATAATTAAACAAAGCTACAAATTATGTTCATTACAGAATATATAAAACAGTTATGTAAATAAAGATAAAAGGAGTTAATTGAGTAAGTTGAAAACCTATATTAGTTCAGGAGAAAATATGTGATTGCAAAAATAAAATCTCCTTACAGTAAACTATTGGTACACACCCCCGTTCACTCCCTAACAGAATATTTTGGTCCGGAATATTTTTTCTTACAAAGTTTACCAATAGTTTACTGTAAGGGATTTTATTTTTGCAAACAGATATTTCTCCTGGACTATCAATAGGTTTTAACTTACTAAAATGGCCTTCTTTTAACTTTATCTACATAAGTGTTTAATATATTCTGTAATAAACATACCTCTGCAACTTTGTTTTTAAGGTTAAAAATTGTTTTTCATTTTTAGCTAAACAATGCATGCAATTAAAAAAGTTAAATACAATAGTTTTGTTTTTGGTAAAAACCTATAACTAGTTTTATTCTAACCTCAAAAGTTTATAAGAAAGGGTAAAAACGTTTTTAATTTAAATTTTTTACAAGAATGGTTTAATTAAGCTAAAATTTAAAGAAAACATACCCTTTAGTATTTTAAATATACTTCTTCGTCAATAATATCTTGCCGTTATTATAAAACTTACTTAAATAAACAAAAAAAATTAACCGTCATTTTAATTTTTTCTTTCATTTAAAAGGTTCATCATAGGAGAATTCTTTTCGTTTTTTTATAAACTTTGAATAAAGACAATAAAAAATATAAAAAACACAAAATGTTGGGCACATTTTTCATTATACCCGTATACTGTGTTACTTTCGTCGATAAATTATTATTATTTATTAAATTTGTAAATTTAAAAAAAGTATTAAATATTTAAGAAATATTTAGGCTAAATACTTTTAAATGTAAAAGTTGTTATTACACAGGTATACAGTGTGTCCCAGGATGGATGTTACAAAAAAACAAGTAGAACAAAAATGTTTTAATTTTAAATTGGCATTTTAGGAAAAACTGGTCGCCTGGTTTAAAACTAACAAATACAAAATTTTACTTTAATTAGCTATATACAAAAGCATATTATAACCTAAAATATAAAAAATAACCCAAGGTAAGGTACTTTTATTTTTTAAATATAAAAAAATTGTAAATACCACTCTATAATCTGTGAGAGTCTTCTACAAATAATGTCTCTACTTTTCTAATAGCCCTGTATCAGAAAAAACATTTTTCTTAAATGCGTCTAGTTTTTTTTATCTTTGGACAATCCATGAAGGCTGAAAGCCTAAATACTAACGTAACGTAGGTGTCTTAAGCAGAGGTAAGAGGAAGTTTGTTAACACGGGACTTAAAAACTTGAAGATTTGGGGGAAGGAAAGACCTCCGCTGGCAGTAGGTTCCACAGTCTAGAAACTCTAGGGATAAAAGAATGAACGAAATGGGAAGTTCGGGGCCTGTCCAGTTGGACCGTATAGGGATGCATACGCGCGGCACCACGAGTTTCTCTGTTGGGAACTGCAAGAGGAGGGACTATACTGGATAATTCGTCGGAGCAGAAGCCGTAAAAGTATCTATAGAAGAGCGATAGATCTCCACAGCTCGACGATGGGCAAGAGAAGGAAGTCTTTGAGTAAGTAAAGGATCATTAATAAGACGAACAGCTCTTCTTTGAATGGCATCAAGAATGCTGAGGGTTGTAGGGGATGCCATTCCCCAGACATGAGAACAATATTCCAGAGAGGGTCGAATTTGGGACACATACAAAGTGTATAAATTGGAAGGAGAAAAATACTTTTTGGCTCGGAAAAGAAATCCAAGCTTTTTTGAAGCCGCGGTGGCTATAGATACAATGTGTTTATGCCAGTTAAGATTATTCTCAAATGTGACGCCCACAAGGTTAAATATGTCCCCGCTCTGCAAAACCTGGCCACTCATAAGCAAAGGATGAGTGTTTTTTTTCAATCTTTATGACATCTCACGAGGCTTATGCCTAAATACCAGTGACCGTGAGTGCCGGGTTACTGGATGTTTAACCCAATATTGTCGTGTTCCGTCAACGTTATCCAAGCACTGAAACATGCAGTTGCATTTCACAGCACCTTTTTAGACAACGCGGTAGTGCCACCACGGACGTTATTTTTAAATAACTACTACCTAGAAATGGCAGAATACTACACAGTGGTTTGCCATTGCCAACTGTGAGGTGACGAGCTATTAAAAATCCGATGTCCGACTCCGAGATTCGAACCCGGATCGCTGCGGTAAGAGGCTGATACGCTAGCCACTACACCACTGCTCGTGTTTGATGATTTTTTCGCGACAAGGAACATGATTGTGTTTTGGATGCATTAAATTGAACGAGATTTTCGGCGCTCCAATCCAATATCAAATTGAGATCCTGTGAAAGAGATATCTGCATCGCCCTGCGTTTGCTTTCAAGTCGGGTTGAGAGATTGGTTTGGGAACCTGAAAAGTGGAGTGAAGGGTACTATCGTCAGCATAACTATAAATGGGATTGGTTGTGGAAGAAACAAGGTCGTTGATGTAAATAAGAAACAAAGTTGGTGCTAGTACTGAACCCTGAGGCACTCCAGCAATAATTTCGCTTAGCTTCTTCAGAATTGTAAAGAGCCTCTTCGTAAATAAAAATTATACGATATTTTTGTATTTTTAACATCTCTTTGTATTAAAATTCCCGCACTGATACAGAAATACATATTACAAATAAAATGTGATTTTAATTCGGGTCAACATTACTTTGCATTTATGTTAGCAAAAACTATCAAACAATTTTTCCCTGACTAAGGTAATTATTTTTTATATACCAACACCAGCATGTCGCCTAATGTCGCCTACGACGTGTGAGGGATTTTGTTGTCTGTTTTCTTCGGATAATTGGATTTAATAAGCAAAAAAATTTTTTTTTGTGACCTTTAGATAATAAATATGATGCATTGATTATTTTAGGCTATTAGGCATATAATTTTGTTTTAAGCAATACTACTATGTCTTGGGTAAAGATATTTTAGTTTTCCTTAAAGAATAGGAATTCTTAAATAACGGTTATCTTATTATTCTATATTTAAGACAAATTGTGTATTATTTAAAGAATATATTACACTTGTTTGAAGAATATATATATGTATAGTGACAAATTACATCATTTGATAAAAATATAATGTAATTTTCTGAATCTAAAATATTGGTTAACTTTCAGGAAAAATATATTTAAAATTAAAAATATATTAAAAGAAAATCTATATTCTTCTTCTAATAATTTTAATTTTTGTGTGTAATATAGGACAATCCACAATAAAAAGTTTGTTTTTAAGCTTAAAAATAGAATAAATCTATATTTCATGTTTGTTGTTCTCATATTATTACAATAAGCTCTTTAAATATTGCTGGTGGAACATTTATTTTCTCACCAAGCAGGTCTCGCTTATGAGGCGACATTTTTGTATAGTAATAAAAAGTTTCTCAATGGGCAAAAACCTTTAAAGACATGCTGTAAATATATTTTTAGAAATTTGCTATTATAAGAAGAGATTTTGCATGCAAATCTTTTACGTTTAACTAAAATTGGACTTTAAAATATTATTTTATGTAAAAAAGATAAGAGGGATAAGGCATAACATTTAAGGTGACTTTAAAATACATTTTCTTTTCCCTTTTCAATTTAAATGGGCTAACTTTATAAATGATGTGACATCTAAACCTGTAAGGGTGAAAAGAAAGTTTGACAAGTTTAAATTATTTCTTAAGTTATTGGAATTGATAAAAAATATTAAAATATGAATATTTTTTTTACTTATACAGTTTTATTTTTCTTTTTCTATATTTTTTGGTTTGGTCTTTGTTGAAAAATATTTTTTTAATTTTATTTAAATTATTCTAAAAAAGTAAAAAGTTTGCCCTTTTGCACATTATAGATATTTATGTATCAAGGGCGTTACTAGGACTATAATACCCTGAAGGTCGAAATAGCCCGAGGGCCTCTGGCCCGAGTGCTAGATTTCGACCTGATGGGCATTATAGTCCAGTAAAGCCCGTGGTGCATACAATGCTTTATGTTTTACCCAAAAAGAGTTTTTCAATTACTAATAACATTATTTATTCGCAATATAAAAATAAGTTGCACCTGCACCTGTATACGTAAGTAGATAATGACCGGTGTTAAGTTTGATTTTGATGTTTCTATCAGTTAGTCAGTAGGCATTTTTTATTTAACGATTTGCTCAAAACGGAAGAAATTCCACAAAATATAAAAGAAAAGGCCATAAAAGCGACCGAAAATCTTTTTCCAGTTAAATCAAGGCAACAGTATGATCGGGAGTATGGCATATTTGGTATTTGGAAAGATGCGAACGCAATTCTTCAAATAACCGAAACCGTTTTAATGACATATTTTCAGGAACTGGTAAGTTATTGATTTTATTTTAATACATATGTTTAACAAACTTTATTATTTTTAGTCGGAAAAATACAGTCCGAACTCTCTCTGGACCAAGTATTTCAAACTAAGGTCTAATTGTAATTTTTATTTTGGAAATAAAGTTTAATTTTTAGTATTGTTTAAAGAAAAATATTTTTTGTATAAACTTGATCTTTATTGTGAGAGAAATAAAATTGGATAAGCAATAAAATTTCCATATTAGCGCATTAAGGCATTATAAGCGGGCATTATCATAATGCCCGCTTATAATGCCCTAGGTGTGATAGCAGGTATTATTGCTACCATAACATATTCCGTTTCTAAGGTATAACAGATCAATAATAGATGGGTAAAACATAAAAGTTTTAATTATAGTATATGAAGGGTCACTGCCAGAATCGGTCAAGTTTAATTTTTAGGCAGAGCTAGTTAACATTACTTTTTTATTACTATAAAATTATTTTTTGACCTGTGCAAGAACGAGACGAGAGAATAAGCAAATTATTTTTAAAGTTATGGATCCTGTTCTTGCACAGGTCAAAAAATAATTTTAGATTAAGTAAAAAACGGGATATTAACTTAATTTACCAAAAACTGGACTTGGCCGGTTCTTGCATTGGACCCTTTCTATGTAACACGATTTGGGTTAATAATAATTTTTGTAATAGTGGAAGTGGAAAAAAAACTTTTTTTTATAATTAGAAGTTTAATTAGATGGGTCAATCAAATTTTATTTTTCCAAATGCGAAATCACTCTGTCGTTGGTAAAAAACAAAAGATATACAGGGTGCCCAGAAACTGATTCTATAATGAAATATAAAAAAAACTTTATAAGAACATACAAGGGTATAATATACCCTTGTATGTTTGTTAATGTTTTTGTTATAAGTTATATTATTAACTTGCGTCTTGGGATCTAGAGCTCATTCAGTGTTCCATTCTCGCAGAGTACAGATCCCTGAAGAAGATCCAACATTTCTTTAAAATATCCTTTTTTAATTATCCGTGAAAACTATAAGAGACATGAAATAAAGATTTAAACTAAAGTTATAGAGAATATCGATTTCTTCACCTCTTTTGCAGTCTGACGCTGGGATCGCAATCTTCTAAACCTATTTTGCATCAAATTAGGGATATCAACCAAAAATCCAAGAATCAAAAATTTTAATTGAAAACTTAAAGTGACTAGGCGAATATTCCACTTAGTTTAACCCATGGATTTCAGCTGACTGGGACTTGGCAACTATTTTTTTAAATTTCTTGCCCTTTTTTTAATAAGGTTAGGTTCACTTTAAAAAAATGCTTTTACAATAACATAACAATAGGTAATTATTATAAATTAAATTAAAGGTAATTGCGGCCAGGCAAGCAGGTGTAATCTATTTTACTACCATGTATCTTTCATAAATAGGAGGTTTCATTATTAAAATAGATACCTGCAGATTTTACCAGCAGGATCTTGGTCTATAATAAGATTATCATGTTGAGTTTTAAGTATAGAGAGTGTCGTATGCAATTCACTTGGTTTTTGACGTTTTGCTTAGGTTAGAAAATATAAGAAAACAACAACAAAGAATGTAATTTATTGCCTAAAAAATATATAGGGTGTTTTTAACATTATTTTTCATTTTTCATTTCTTTTTACAGCTCAAATACCTTGTAAGAACTTAATTTACCAAAAGTTGGTTATAAAATGGTAACAACAAAGAAATTATTAATAACCAGTTAAAAAATTCAAAATTTTAAAGACTTACTGCCGCTGCAATGTTTTCTTTTTTCTCAATTAAATTATAAATAAAATGGCCACTAGTGCATTGCTTTTAACAACAAGAAAATGTTTAACAAAATACATAAAATTTAAAAATAAGCTTAAAACCATAGGCACTATTATTCAAATGAAATACCACTTGTCGTAGCAAAAGAAAGTTTTTTTTTTTTTTTCTGGACAAACCACGAAGGCTAAAAGCCTAAATACTAACATACCGTGGGTGTCTTAAGTGAGGTAAGAGGGAGTTTGTTGACACGGGACTTAAATACTTGAAGATTTGGGGGAAGAAAAGACCTCCGCGGGCAGCAGGTTCCACAACCTAGAAACTCTAGGGATAAAAGAACGAACAAAGTGGGAAGTTCGGGGCCTGTTCAGTTGGACCGTATAGGGATGCATACGCGCGAAACCACGAGTTTCTCTGTTGGGGAACCGTAAGTGGAGGAACTATACTGGACAATTCTTCAGAGCAGAAGCCATGGAAGTACCTATAAAAAAGCGATAAATCCCCCACAGCCCGACGATGTGCAAGAGGGAAACCTTTCTGCAAGTGAAGGATCATTAATGAGACGAATAGCTCTTCTTTGAATAGAATCAAGAATGCTTAGGGTTGTGGGGGACGCCATGCCCCAGATATGAGAACAATATTCCAAGGGAGGTCGGATTTGGGACACATATAAAGTGTATAAATTAGAAGGGGAAAAAATACTTTTTGGCTTGAAAGAGAAATCCAAGCTTTTTTGAACCTGACGTGGCTACAGATACAACGTGTTTATGCCAGCAAAAGAAAGTTTTTTTATCATTATTTTGTTTTGAAATCTATAATTTTTTTCTTTTAGAAATAATTATTGATATGTTAAAAAAAAATTATTGTTTAGTTTTCTTGTTAAAATTTTTACTGTGTTTTTTTTTCAAATCGTAAGCATAAAAGTAAACTTAACTGTTTTTAAATAATATTTGTAAAACTGGGTGTTCTAAAAGTTAGTCTATAAATTAAAACAACTTGAGGAACTTACTAATAAAAGTCAAGTTACCAACAATTGTGTAAAAACATTTTTTAATGTTCCTGGGTAAAATCATGAAATGATATGTTCTCTTTACTATTAATACTAAGTAATTTCATAAAAAATATTTTCGTATTATTAATGTGATCTTAGTTTGACTTTTAATTTAACTTTAATGGATGCTTAATTTGTAGAAAAGTTCCCAAAAATCTGAAATTAGTTTTAAATTTGTTTATAATTATTTATGATTTTTTATGATACAAAACAATATTTGGTTAAGTTACATCTCTTAACAATTAATATAACTTTTAAAAATAAACAACTTTATTTTAAGAATATGCTGTATAGTAATTTTTCCGGTGTGCTCTTTATTTTTTTTAGTACTTAATTTTTAAAATAAAATACATTTTGTTTCTGAAATAACCTTCCAACCATAAAATTAAGCTAGCTTTTCTCTTTTTTCCATTGGTCTGTTGGGATTTCAACCGATTCCAACTTGTAAAGAAAATGGCTTGGCTTTTAAAAAATCTTTTTACACTTTTAGATTTTTTGTAGCATAAAAAAATTGCCTAAAAGGATCTTGTAAGTATAGGTTATTTTAATAAAGGCTTTTAGGCAATAAGGATGTTTAAAATGCTATTTATTACATACTATTTAACCAAATTTTGTTAAAAAATAGGCTAAAATAAATATAAATATTTTAACTATAGCAGACTGTTATAAAACCCAATTGCATAAATATACTATATTTATAATTAAAAAAAATAAATAACAAAGGCATGTGAATTTTATGCTTAACCAAAAAGAAAAAAAAACAATTTTTAGCTAGTGTAGCAGCATAATTTAATTAAAATTTTGATTTTATTTTAACAACTTTGACTAAAAAAACATAAAAATAATGATATTCTTTCTTTGTTTTAAAATAAAATATATAAAAAAACCTTTTTGCAGGAAAGTAAATGAAAACAAGACAAATTAAATATGTATAATTAAAATAATGCGATCTAATAAACGCGAGATGCGATATGGAAAACAACTTATTAACACTTACTTGTTTTCTTAAAATAAAACAATGGTAAAGATTTTATATTTAACACTATTATAAACTTATTATGACACAATATTTTAAATACAGGGTAATTCAAAAATCGATCACGAAACTTAAGGGAGTGATTCTACTTGACAAAATAAGGGTAGAGCTTCATATAATTTTTTTCAAAATGTCATTCGTTTTCGAGTTACAAGTCGTCAAAGTTCAATTTTTATTTTGGTTTTTCGCCATATTGCATTTATTTTTAAACCAATCCAGTTAATATTTGGCACACAAATCGAGCTTTGCAGATTCTAAAATTTTAAGACAATAGTACTTTTTTAAATACCGCCAGAGGGCACTTTACCTAAAACTAAAAATTTATTTACATCATAACTTTTTTATTTCGACAGATATCCCAAAGCTGGGGGCGCCATTTTATAGACAATCAAAAACTTAAAAATAAGTTTCTTTTTATTAAAGTCGATAAACCTCACCGTTTAGGCACCAATAGACATCAAAGTTTTTATCAATTTCAATCAAATTACCTACATACATACAGGGTGTGTGTTTCTTAATTTTCTGTGTTTCATTCAATTCTTTATAACTTTTTTATTTATAGGAATTTTTACTTCTGTAAAAACATTGTTTCGACACCTCTTTATGCAGATGGCAGATATTCGTTTAATTTCTTTTTAAAAGTGCATCATTTATTTATTATTATTATTTTTTTGTAATAACAAACTATTTATTTTCTTTTATTATTAAAATCTTAATATAAATTACTCTCTTAAAATATGTATCACAATTTGTATTTTTTCCGGATGTTTTAAAGATTGCATATTTTTTCAATAATAATTTGTTATTGGTTAGAAACTACGCTTTGAAAAAAAGGGAATCATGTTTTATTTTAAACAGTCCCAATTAATTTTTTGTATTTTATTAACTTCAATGGAGAAAAATCAATTTTAATAGTTAGATTTAATAATTTTATTGGAAGTAAAATAATTTTTGTTTTATTATGACTAAAAATTTGTAACAGTCAGACAGTTAGTCCGCCCCTCCCCAGAATAGGTGTTACAAGAAGAGAAATGGACCAAAACATTTGAAATTTTAAAACGTCTCTTTGGGAAAACTTGTCGCATTATCCAAAACTAATAAATACACAATTTTACTCCGCTTGGTTTTATACAGGGCGAGTAGTAACTAAAAGTATAAAAAATGGCCAAGAGTAAAGTACCTTTATTTTTAAAAATAGGGCAAAAGTGTATATGTAAATGTTGTAGAAAATTAAATTTTACGTCAATATATAAAGTTTTGAAATGTAAGTAAAAAAGATTTTTATCAATTTGTTACTTTATGCATTAAGGGTTCTAAAATGCTTAAGGCAACGAATATTTAAAAAAAAATTAAATAATTTTTTTTTAATTTTTGCATCTTTTTGCCCATTATTTAAGTTGAAATACAAAATGCAAAAATTGATTATCACTATTTATTTTATTGACAGTGCATCTTTTTACTTTCATGCTTTAACTTCAGGGTTTGACATAAAATTCAATTTTCTACAACATTAACTTATACAATTCTGTTTTGTTGTCTATTTTAAAAATTAAAGTAGTTAGCTTCGGGGCATTTTTCATGTTTTTTATTTATAACTCGCCTTGTATAATACCAATTGCAGTAAAATTTCGTATTTATCAATTTTGGACTATGCGACCAGTTTTCCCAAAATTTCGATTTAAAATTCACAAATTTTTGGTCCATTTGTCCTCTTGTAACACCTATCCTGGGACACTGTATAAACTCAAAATCGTATACTGTCTTTAAAACTTCTACTTACTTTAGTAAGTCCAAGATATCAGCCGGCAATTTATTAATTTAAGATATTTTAAATTTGTTAAATCTTCACTTGTTTTAAGCTTAAATACATGAGCGGTTTTAGGTTTCTTTATTATATTGTTACGGACAAATAAGTGTTGGATGTCCGCTTTGCTGTTTCAAACTGAAGTGCGTAAGCAAGAGCTTCAGAAATTTTCTTAAGCTTGGCCATTGTTAATGCTTGACTCATATCTGGATCACGTAGACCTTCAATAAAACTGCCAACAGCTAGTTCTTGTTTTATTTCTTCCGGGTAGGCTGGATATGACAGGTTAATTAGATGTACAATATCTGCTTCATACTCCTGGAGACTTTCGTTGTATTTCTGTCTTCGTCCATGGAGCTGCACCTTATAGACTTTTTGTAGATGGGTTTCGCTGTACCTGATTTCCAGAAACATGACAATCGATTCATAATCGGACAACTTTTCTTCAGGAATGTTTCTTAACACCTCCATGACTTTTCCTCGAAGAGCAAGTACAAGAGCTCGTGCTCTTTCTGTTGGAGCTCCAGTTGTTGCCGTTTGCAGCTGCTTCAAATTGTCTAAGGTACGTAACCCACGGTACCTTTCCGTCAAAAGTTGGTGGTTTCATAACAGTTGCTGGAGTATCACATCCTGAGACTACACCTGTACTGGCAATATTTTTAATTTGCTGCTGTAATTGTTGTCTTCCTGTTGCATTTGCTCTTTGACTTGTTGAACTTGATCTTGGACTAGTTGCACTTGACTATGAACCAATTGTACAGTCTGCTGCATTTGTTCTTCCACTTCTTTAACATCCTCTTTGGTAAGTTTTAACTCAAGCAACATCATTTCTTGTAATTCTTGCTTCTACTGGCATGCAATCTTCGTAACCACTTCGGCTTCCTCGGGTAATCTCGTTCCGCTTCACTTTCTTCGGGTGACTTCGTTCCGCTTCTGACACCAAATGTTCGAATCACCTCGTATAAAAACACGTGTCTTCGTTTTTATACCTTTTATTAACAATCGAACGTAACTATGGTTACAACGACGAAATCTCTACTTGTCAATGTCTCGAAGTTTACAGCACTAAAGTCGAATCTATACTAATTGATCAGAGGTTTCCCGTCGCCCTTTTATAGTATGGTGGAAGAATAAAGAATGATCTAGAATCTTCGAGAAATATCGTGAAAATTCCATAGTACAGGATGGCATAAAAGTTCTCAATGGATAATTCGGACGTTTTCGGAAACCTTCGAAACTGATGAAAGAACTTGGAAAATCTAAGGTAAATTATTCAAATAAATTGTCAGACTAAATTAAAGGTCCTAACTTTATACAATTCTATAAACTAACACTTATTTGTCCGTAACAATATTCTTTATGAAATTATTTAACCCTAATTAAAAAACTGAATCACACAATATTAAACAAAGCCTTGTTGTTGGTCTGAATAACGAAATTTGCTTAATAAAGGAAAATGTTTTAACAAACCAACGAGATTTTTTAGCAATGGACAGACATGATATAAAAAGTTATTTAAATAAAAATTAAAAGAGACGAGAAGGGTTGGACCCATCGGTTAGTTACCAAAAAGTTTTAGAGCCGTCATGTTGAAGTCATAGTTTAAAATTAACATAAAAATATATAAAGAGGTATTTTTGTTTAAAATGCTTCCAAAATTTTGATTTTTTCCTCCATTACATTGAAAACTATAAATCACAAAATGTAGGTAATGTATTAGAGAAACTAAAATACTATCATGGCATGTAAAAAAAACATAAGTACAGAATCTTTGGGGAAAAGAAAAAGCAAAAATAATGCCGCTGCTTGATTTGCTTTAAAAGAATTATAAAGTTTATGGTAGTTCTGGCTAACAATAAGCCAAAAGTGATTCTAAGATTATCATAATTAAAAAAAAGTAAAATTCTGCTTTAATTTTTACTACTTTCTCTTAAAAATCAATAAAAAAAAATTAGGGTGGTATCAACATCCTGTGTCGCCCAGTATACAGGATGATACAGAAAAAAATTCTTGCCAGCAAATTTAAGAGTACATTTTACAGTTAAAAATACAAAAAAACTATATAAAAACATAGGTCCGGAATTGTATTGAAATCAAAATTGGTGATATCTCTTTGAATCGTAAAAATGAAATAAAAGACTTGGGAGTTCTTTTTCAATCTAACTTAAGGTTTAATAGGTATTTCGCATACATGACGAAAAAAAGCCATTAAGGCTTTGAGATTTTTAATTAGGAACTCTAAAAACTTCAAAATACCTACCATAATTAAATTGTACAATGCACTGGTGCGGCCTCACCTGGAGTATGCCTAGACCATATTGAGAGGGTGCAGAAAAGGTTTTACGGTACCTCTATGTCAGAAAGTACAATTCATACCCATACAAGGTCTCATACGAATCAATGCTTAATACCTTTAATTTTGAATCTCTCTTTCAGAGAAGAAAATAACAGGCTGTGTTATACTTGTTCTATATTATTAATAATATTGAATATAAGAATATTTAATTAATAAATTATATTGATTTTAATGTACCTTAGGTACAAAGGTTAAATTAAGAAATTTAAGTAACGGAAATATATTTAGCGTTAATCCTAGTAGTATATCTCCTTTCAACAGAATGATGGCTGTTGCTAATGAGATTCTTAGTCAAGTACAAACAGATATATTTCATGATAATCTAAGACTGCTGAAGGCTGTGCTTTGAAAAGCTGCTTATCGAACTTTAGATGTTTGCCTCTTGGCACTTGTTAGGTTTAGGTAATATTTTATATTATTTTATTGTTTCTGTTTTTTTTTTATCTTGTCTTTCCTTTGTACTTTACATGTAATTACCAATGTAAATATGGTGTTTGTAAAGGATTGAATAAATAAATAAATAAATAAAGATAGGTACCAAGTTTTTTTATAAATATGTTACTAATACCTTTACACAAAGATCCTAATACTATAATAAAGTAACCCTTTTAAATTTATGAGAACCAAGAAGTCAGAAGTTCGATATAAAACACACTGTAAAGGTAATTTAAAAAATATTGATTGTATAAAAGAATACGCCAAGCCCAACATGCTTTATAAAATATCGCTGAAGTACGAGGGTTCAATTGATATCATTATTATGACCAGGCGAACACTATCTGAAAAGAGGGAAAAAGGAACATTTTCAATAAAACCTTAACAGCTATTTCGATCGGAAAGCTCTCAGTCTGTTCTTAAACTTCCTACAAAAAGTAAAACTTTAACTTGGCTGGTTTAATGATTTTGTATGTTTTTTTTTTTATTTAAAAATTGTTGTGACATATTTTTCTTTCTTTTGATGAGTACTGCTTAACATAGGTAAAATAAAATAAGTTTTAGAAGAGTTCTAATTATGGAGTCCATGGTAATTTTAAATTTATTTATTTTTGGATATACAGGGTGTCCGGGAAAATGTGGAAATCTCTCGCACACGTATGGAACAGATGAAAATAACACGACCTAGTTCCTATAAAATTTTTGCGTTTAAGCCCCCTGCGGAGATATGATCCCCCAAAGAAGGCAGCTAGAAATCGATTTTTCGTGAATAACCTTTAAAGCGCTCTGTATAATTTGATAATATTTTAGTACGATACATACTAGTAAAGACCTCTTAAAAAGTGCCCTTGAAACTTATGTCGCTTCTTTAGTTTGCCAGGGACGAACTAGTTTTCGCACATTATTGATAATATTTTTACGCCCTGTATGGTGAAGACACAAAAAATATGTTTTGGGTAGTTTAAACCTTTTGCTAAAAAAAGATACTCTTGTTTGACATCGATAAAATGAGCCGTTTTTGAGTAAAAAATTATTTTAACAATAAGAGTTTATTTTTGTTTAATAATACAATATTTTATTTTCGATGTAATTTGTAATTTTTGATTCAGTATTGAAGTCCTCTCGTAGCAGGTCAGGAATTTGTTGCAAATTGTATTGTCAAAATAATTTTTACTCGTAAACGGCTCATTTTATCGATGTCAAACAAGAGTACTTTTTTTTTTAGCAAAATGTTTAAACTACCCAAAAACATATTTTTTGTGTCTTCACCATACAGGGCGTAAAAATATTATCAATAATGTGCAAAAACTAGTCCGTCCCTGGCAAACTAAAGAAGCGACATAAGTTTCAAGGGCACTATTTTAAGAGGTCTTTACTAGTATGCATCGTACTAAAATATTATCATATTATACAGAGCGCTTTAAAAGTTATTCACGAAAAATCGATTTCTAGCTGCCCCTTTAGGGGATCATATCTCCGCAGGGGGCTTAAACGGAAAAATTTTATAGGAACTTGTCGTGTTATTTTCATCTGTTCCATACGTGTGCGAGAGATTTTCCACATTTTCCCGGACACCCTGTATAGATTTTAGAATAGGGCCGGGATATCCCATGCACTGAAGCCGCTCGGCTTATTGTGCGCACTGTCCTTTTACGTCTGGGTGATGTCAGCCAGACGGGACCTACAGCTTAACGTGGGTTCCGAACCACGGTCCTATAAGAGACAACTTATCACCTTGTCTCCCCCCCAGAGGGCACTACTGAACCTACCAACTGAGTGGGATCCGCATGTCTACGGTTGCGCAGGACACAGCAAGTGTTTCCGGCGTCCTGGTCCTTTGGTGGCCTTCAGCGTCGATACATTTTACACTTTATCCGTCTGATGTTGAGCTAACCACTAAATTTCCGACCAACCTAAGCCATCACCGGACTTTATTTATTTTTAACTTAAATTACTTGTTCAACTTTAGAATACTGCTTAACTTTAAATATATTGAATTTAACAATTTAAACTATTTGCATAGCAAATACCTGGCGTATGCAAATAACTTTCGATTGTAAATTTTGACTTAATAAATTAGTCCTGTATTACAGTTACAATATCGTAAGCCACTTATAATTACAAAGTACTTTAATCAAACCACTTTATACACAACACAAATTTTGGGTCACGTACGATGCAAATATCTCTTTCGCAGAATCTTAATTTAATATTGGATTGGGGCGCCAAAATCTCGTCCATTTTAATGCATCGAAAACACAATCATGTTCCTTGTCGCGAAAAGAGTCATCAAATACTCATCCTCTACTTATGAGCGGCCAAGTTTTACAGAGCAAAGACACCTTTAATCCCTTTAATCTTGTGGGCGTCACTTTTGAAAGTAACCTTAACTGGCATACACATTATATCTATAGCCACGGCAGCTTCAAAAAAGCTTGGATTTCTCTTTTGAGCCAAAAAGTATTTTTCCCTTCTAATTTATACACTTTATATGTGTCCGAAATCCGACCTCCCTTAGAATATTGTTCTCATATCTGGGGCATTGCATCCCCCACAACCTAAGCATTCTTGATTCCATTCAAAAAGAGCTATTCGTCTCATTAATGATACTTTACTTACAGAAGGGCTTCCCTTTCTTGCCCATCGTCGAGCTGTGGGTGATTTATCCCTTTTTATAGGTACTTAGTAAGGGGTAGATGGCGGTTTGAGCGCCCACCACCACCGGTGGAGCTTATTATCTCAAGATCTCTGACGTCAGAGCAATTATTTAGGAATCTTGCGCAACTCCATATTTAGGGTACTGCGCATGCGTTAAGGAATCTTGTGCAAGGGCGTGACCACGACCTGTCACCTGTCAAATGTCAAATGCCAAATGTCACCTGTCACTTGTCAAATATCACTTATCACTCTGCCAAATGTTAATATTATACGTGACGTCATTACGTACGGCCCTAGACCTAACCTGGCAACATCGGGCACATGTCAATATTTGCTGACGTCATTACGTACGGTTCTAGACCTGAGGGATAGATAGCCGATTGACGGGCCTCCACCCCGGGGGAGCTTATTATCTCAAGATCTCTGACGTCAGAGCAATTATTTAGGAATCTTGCGCAACTCCATATTTAGGGTACTGCGCATACGTCATGTGCAAGGGCGTGGCCACGACCTGTCACCTGTCAAATGCCAAATGTCACTTGTCAAGATGGTAAATGTCACTTGTCAAATGCCACATGTCAATATTATACGTGACGTCATTTCGTACGCCCTAGGCCTGACCCGGCAACACCGGGGAGGTGGAGACGGCGCGGGGGAAGCGTTAGCTGCCTTTAGGGCTTAACCAATAGAATTTTAGCGCGGATGCTCGGAGATAGAAACATGGAGGTTGCGCCTTGGACCGTCGCTTAGGGCTCCGCTCCTTTCGCTGTCCTATTATCCGGGGGCCCTACAAGGGTATTAACCTGTTAATCTGTTGACATAACCTCAAACTTTTTATGAGTATTGTATATCGACAAAATGGTGAAGGTAAAAAATAATTATAATCAAGAAAAAATACAGTCGGTAAAAAATACAATTAACAACTATTTACAAATAATAAAATAAGAATTTTTGTATATTTCCTAAAATTAACCCCTAAAATAAGACTTAAGGGTAGTTTTAAAAATATTTTATAAAGGGTATCATGAAAGATCGTTATCAGCCGGGGTACCGAAGGTACTTTTTCCACTATTTGCGCAAACTTAACTATAATGGTTTAGCCAGAAAATGAGTTTTAGGGTCTGCACATATGTTGCCAATGTTGGCTTAAACAGTTTTTAACGTATATTTCGGTTTCTAGTAGATCTATTTTAGTTGTTCTTTTTGCTAATAATTTAATTTTTATAAATCTACAAATATTAATACTAAAATTTTTAATAATTATGTTATTTGAGTGTAAATAGGGCCTTAACAGTTTTTAACGTATATCTTGGCTTCTAGTGGTTTGATTTTAGTCATTCTTTTTTAAACAATTATTTTTAATAAATATATTAACACTAATTTTTAAATAAATATGTTATTTGAGAGTAAAAAGGGCCTTAACAGTTTTTACGTATATTTCGGTTTCTAGTAGATCGATTTTAGTTGTTCTTTTTGCTAATAATTTAATTTTTATAAATCTACAAATATTAATACTAAAATTTTTAATAATTATGTTATTTGAGTGTAAATAGGGCCTTAACAGTTTTAACGTATATCTTGGTTTCTAGTGGTTTGATTTTAGTCATTCTTTTTTAAACAATTATTTTTATTAAATATATTAACACTAATTTTTAAATAAATATGTTATTTGAGAGTAAATAGGGCCTTAACAGTTTTTACGTATATCTTGGCTTCTAGTAGACCGATTTTAGTTGTTCTTTTTGCTAATAATTTTAATTTTTATAAATCTACAAATATTAATACTAAAATTTTTAATAATTATGTTATTTTGAATGTAAATAGGACATTAACAGTTTTTACGTATATCTTGGCTTCTAGTGGTTTGATTTTAGTCATTCTTTTTTAAACAATTATTTTTAATAAATATATCAACACTAATTTTTAAATAAATATGTTATTTGAGAGTAAATAGGGCCTTAACAGTTTTTAACGTATATTTCGGCTTCTAGTAGACCGATTTTAGTTGTTCTTTTTGCTAATAATTTAATTTTTTATAAATCTACAAATATTAATACTAAAATTTTTAATAATTATGTTATTTGAGTGTAAATAGGGCCTTAACAGTTTTAACGTATATCTTGGCTTCTAGTGGTTTGATTTTAGTCATTCTTTTTTAAATAATTATTTTAAATAAATATATTAACACTAATTTTTAAATAAATATGTTATTTGAGTGTAAATAGGGCCTTAACAGTTTTTAACGTATATTAGAAATACAGGGCTGTTTTTGGAAATACAGGGCTGTTTTTAGAAATACAGGGCTGTTTTTAGAAATACAGGGCTGTTTTTGAAAATACAGGGCTGTTTTTAGAAATACAGGGCTGTTTTTAGAAATACAGGGCTGTTTTTAGAAATACAGGGCTGTTTTTGAAAATACAGGGCTGTTTTTAGAAATACAGGGCTGTTTTTAGAAATACAGGGCTGTTTTTAGAAATACAGGGCTGTATTTCCAAATACAGGGCTGTTTTTGGAAATACAGGGCTGTTTTCAAAATCAACTTCGTTTAGTGGTAAATGATACCATTCTTGATTGCATCGCTCGTAATCCTCGGCAACTTTACTTGAAGACAAAGGTTTTACTTCGTTGATGTTTAGGAGTATGTAGAAATCTGTATTAGATACAACAGACATTTTAGGATAGATTTAATGATTTTTAAGCTAAGCACAATGTTTCACTTTGAATGTCTACGAGAGACTGACCAAGTCTCTCTGGACTTATCTAATATATGTATTTACAATTATGACGCCAGCTCAAAAGTCTAAACATGAACAGGTAATTAAATATGAACAGCAAAATAAACAGCTGAACAGCCCTGTATTTTGAAAATACAGCCCTGTATTTTCAAATACGGCACCGTTTTTAAAATACGGCACCGTTTTTTAAAATACGGCACCGTTTTAAAATACGGCACCGTTTTTAGAAATACGGCACCGTTTTTAAAATACGGCACCGTTTTTAGAAATACGGCACCGTTTTTAAAATACGGCACCGTTTTTAAAATACGGCACCGTTTTTAAAATACGGCACCGTTTTTAAAATACGGCACCGTTTTTAGAAATACGGCACCGTTTTTAAAATACGGCACTGTTTTCTAAAATACGGCACCGTTTTAAATTTCAAGGTCAAGCATGTCACTTGATAAGCCGGATATGTTAGAAATTACTACTATACTACTTATTATTATGGAATTTAGGTTAGGTGTGTTTTAACGCACGCGTCAAAACACACCTAACCTAAATTCCATAATAATAAGTAGTTAGTAGTAATTTCTAACATATCCGGCTTATCAAGTGACATGCTTGACCTGAGAATTAAAACGGTGCCATATTTTAGAAAACAGTGCCGTATTTTAAAAACGGTGCCATATCTCAAAAACGGTGCCGTATTACTAAAAACGGTGCCATATTTTAAAAAACGGTGCCGTATTTACAAAAACGGTGCCAGTATTTTAAAAACGGTGCCGTATTTCTAAAAACGGTGCCGTATTTTAAAAACGGTGCCGTATTTCTAAAAAACGGTGCCGTATTTTAAAAACGGTGCCGTATTATTAAAAACAGTGCCGTATAAAGATTGCCGTATTTGAAATACAGGGCTGTATTTTCAAAATACAGGGCTGTTCAGCTGTTTATTTTGCTGTTCATATTTAATTACCTGTTCATGTTTAGACTTTTGAGCTGGCGTCATAATTGTAATACATATATTAGATAAGTCCGAGAGACTGGTCAGTCTCTCGTAGACATTCAAAGTGAAACATTGATGCTTAGCTAAAAATCATTAAATCTATCCTAAAATGTCTGTTGTATCTAATACGAGATTTCTACATACTCCTAAACATCAACGAAGTAAAACCTTGTCTTCAAGTGAAAGTTGCCGAGGATTACGAGCGATGCAATCAAGAATGGTATCATTTACCACTAAACGAAGTTGATTTTGAAAAACAGCCCTGTATTTCAAAAACAGCCCTGTATTTGGAAATACAGCCCTGTATTTCTAAAAACAGCCCTGTATTTCTAAAAACAGCCCTGTATTCTAAAAACAGCCCTGTATTTTCAAAAACAGCCCTGTATTTCTAAAAAACAGCCCTGTAGCTTTTCAAAGACAGCCCTGTATTTCTAAAAACAGCCCGCATTTTCAAAAACAGCCCTGTATTTCTAAAAACAGCCCTGTATTTCTAAAAACAGCCCTGTATTTCCAAAAACAGCCCTGTATTTCTAATATACGTTAAAAACTGTTAAGGCCCTATTTACACTCAAATAACATATTTATTTAAAAATTAGTGTTAATATATTTATTTAAAAATAATTATTTAAAAGAATGACTAAAATCAAACCACTAGAAGCCAAGATATACGTTAAAACTGTTAAGGCCCTATTTACACTCAAATAACATATTTATTAAAAATTTTAGTATTAATATTTGTAGATTTATAAAAAATTAAATTATTAGCAAAAGAACAACTAAAATCGGTCTACTAAAAGCCGAAATATACGTTAAAAACTGTTTAGGCCCTATTTACTCTCAAATAACATATTTATTTAAAAAATTAGTGTTGATATATTTATTAAAAATAATTGTTTAAAAAGAATGACTAAAATCAAACCACTAGAAGCCAAGATATACGTAAAAAACTGTTAATGTCCTATTTACATTCAAAATAACATAATTATTAAAAAATTTTAGTATTAATATTTGTAGATTTATAAAAATTAAAATTATTAGCAAAAAGAACAACTAAAATCGGTCTACTAGAAGCCAAGATATACGTAAAAACTGTTAAGGCCCTATTTACTCTCAAATAACATATTTATTTAAAAATTAGTGTTAATATATTTAATAAAAATAATTGTTTAAAAAGAATGACTAAAGTCAAACCACTAGAAACCAAGATATACGTTAAAACTGTTAAGGCCCTATTTACACTCAAATAACATAATTATTAAAAATTTTAGTATTAATATTTGTAGATTTATAAAAATTAAATTATTAGCAAAAGAACAACTAAAATCGATCTACTAGAAACCGAAATATACGTAAAAACTGTTAAGAGCCCTTTTACTCTCAAATAACATATTTATTTAAAAATTAGTGTTAATATATTTATTAAAAATAATTGTTTAAAAAGAATGACTAAAATCAAACCACTAGAAGCCAAGATATACGTTAAAAACTGTTAAGGCCCTATTTACACTCAACTAACATAATTATTAAAAATTTTAGTATTAATATTTATAGATTTATAAACATTAAATTATTAACAAAAAGAACAACTAAAATAGGTCTACTAGAAACCGAAATATACGTTAAAACTGTTTAAGCCACGTTGGCAACTCATGCGCAGACCCTAAAACTCATTTTCTGGCTAAACCGTTATAGTTAAGTTTGCGCAAATAGCGGAAAAAGTACCTTCGGTACCCCGGCTGATAACGATCTTTCATGAGTACCCTTTTATAAAATATTTTTTTAAAATACCCTTAAATCTTATTTTAGGGGTTAATTTTAGGAAATATACAAAAATTCTTATTTTATTATTTTAAATAGTTGTTAATTGTATTTTTTACCGACTGTATTTTTCTTGATTATAATTATTTTTTACCTTCACCATTTTGTCGATATACAATACTCATAAAAGTTTGAGGTTAGCGTCAACAGATTAACTAGGTTAATACCCGCTGTGGGCCCCCGGATAATAGGACGGCGAAAGGAGCGGAGCCCTAAGCGATTCGGTCCAAGCACGCAACCTCCATGTTTCTATCTCCGAGCATCCGCGCTAAAATTCTATTGGTTAAGCCCTAAAGGCAGCTAACGCCTCCCCCGCGCCGTCTCCACCTCCCCCGGTGTTGCCGGGTCAGGCCTAGGGCCGCACGAAATGACGTCACGTATAATATTGACATGTGGCATTTGACAAGTGACATTTACTATTTGACAAAGTGACATTTGGCATTTGACAGGGTGACAGGTCGTGGCCACGCCCTTGACATGATGACATGCGCAGTACCCATATATGGAGTTGCGCAAGATTCTAAATAATTGCTCTGACGTCAGAGATCTTGAGATAATAAGCTCCCCGGGGTGGAGGCCTGTCAATCGGCTATCTATCCCTCAGGTCTAGAACCGTACGTAATGACGTCAGCAAATATTGACATGTGCCCGATGTTGCCAGGTTAGGTCTAGGGCCGTACGTAATGACGTCACGTATAATATTAACATTTGGCAGGTGATAAGTGATATTTGACAAGTGACAGGTGACATTTGGCATTTGACATTTGACAGGTGACAGGCCGTGGTCACGCCCTTGCACAAGATCCCTTAACGCATGCGCAGTACCCTAAATATGGAGTTGCGCAAGATTCTAAATAATTGCTGACGTCAGAGATCTTGAGATAATAAGCTCCACCGGTGGTGGTGGGCGCTCAAACCGCCATCTACCCCTACTGTACTTCCATGGCTTCTGCTCTGAAGAATTGTCCAGTATAGTTCCTCTACCCACGGTTCCCAACACGTGGGGCCGCGCGTATTCATTCCTGTACGGTCCAATTGGACAGGCCCCGAACTTCCCATTTTGTTCGTTCTTTTATCCCTAGAGTTTCTAGAATGTGGAACCTGCTGCCCGCGAAGGTCTTTCCTTTCCCCACAAATCTTCAAGTATTTGGGTCCCGTGTCAACAAACTCCCTCTTACCTCGCCTAAGACACCCACGGTACGTTAGTATTTAGGCTTTCAGCCTTCGTGGATTGTCCAAAGATAAAAAAAATAAATAAATAACACAAATGTAATGGCGGTCAATAAAATAAATCTTGTTTAAATGAAAATTTGTATGTATTTTCTAAAAAAAACTTTTATTTTAAATATGTTACTTGTTCTTATATGTTGTAAGTTATTTTTAATTCTAAAACATTTTGTCTTTATAATAATTTTTACTATTATCAAGAATAACTTACTACTTTCTACTTTTCTCTTGAACAAAATTCATATTCTTTGGAAAACCTGGTATAACACTAAAAAAATTATATCTGATGATTGTATTTTAAGTTTTTAGACCATGCAGTACTTTTTATAAAGAAAAAGTTTTTTCTCTAATTAAAAATAAAAAAAGGCTCTATATGTAGATTACAGGTGGACACACTGTATGTTTAATTTTTTAAATATTTACCAATAAACCGTAAGCCAGATGCAAAAGTGTCAGTTTTTTCTCTCAGTCCATAACTCGTAAAATGCTTCAAGGGGGTTATACATGAATCGTTGTGAGCGTCAGCTGCGTCTCCGATGGTGAAATTGTACAGGGTGCTCCAGAGAAAAAGAATAATATGTAACTTGTGTTTTTTAAAAGGAACACCCTGCATTTTAGTTTATTTTTGAATTGTAGGAGTTTTGAAAAAATCATGACAAAAACAAAAGTCCTGCTTTCCTTACTCTGAAATTTTTATATTATGTTTAATTTCTCGAAAATCAGGTGTAAAATTACCTACATTTAATTTTTTTACTAGAAATTATACAGGGTGTCCAGTAACTAATATTTACTATTATATATATTTCGGGACAGTCTATAGAAGTTTTAGTAAAAAAATTTAAAAGTAGATGATGGTAGAGTTAATATTCTAGCAATCTAATATAATAAACAAAGTCATGCTTAAGTGGAGTAAGATATATTAAAATTTTATTTTTGTCAAAACATTTTTAAAAATCTCAAATATCTTAGAAACCTTTTTAGTTTTAGTATAGGGGTCCCTGATAAAACTTACATTATTTTTACGCCTACAATTCAAAGATAAACTAATATACAGGGTGTTTCATTTAAAAAACCACATGTTTACTATAAATCTTTTCTTTGCAGCACCCTGTATAATTTCACCATCGGCGCCAAAGCTGACGCTCACAACAATTATTCATGTACAACCCTTCTTAAGCATTTTACGAGTTATGAACCACAATTAGACCGGATAAAACTTTGCTTTTTTAACCGATTTGCTATCTTTTCCTTCATTTATAAGATCTCAAAATGTATAGAAACCTGTTGAAAAGATCTTTAAAGATAAAACTAAATCTTAATGTTCTTAGGCATAATATGTTTATATTAAAAATCCTAATGAATACTTCTTTATTAAAGCCTTAATATTGTAAACCCGAGGTTCAATAAAAAATGAATAATTAAAAATTACCAGCATAAATTAAATTAAAAGTTAAATTTAATTTAACAAAGGGTTTGACCAAAAATAAGTAAATTGCAGCATCCAGAATTTATAATGTGTGAAGTTTAGAATTACGGTCTGGGAACAAAATAACTTCTGCATTTATAACGAATGCAAATTTATAAAATGGATTTTACATTAGTTTTACTTTTTACCGAAAAAAGCTTTGCCTCAGCGCTTCTTAACATACCCTGGAATGTTGGTGTAAAAAATTAATTAAATTTAAATAATTTTATTTTTAGTAATACGATTACTTTAATTTTTATTTTTTTTTTTTTGTTAACATATCATCAATCCTATTGAATTTCTATAGAATAAAGTGATTTTTAGCAAAAAAATACTTACTTTTATCACAAAGTTACCCTCTACCAAAGTTGGTATAAAAATTTTATGAAAATACCAAATAAAAACCGTTAAAATACAAAACAAAAATTAAATTATATAATAATAATTAAATTTATAAAAATATTTATTTTTTAACTCATACGTTTTTTCTTAAATAAATGTAAGTAGGCGACGCATATATAACTTAGAATTCTTAAAAAATTAAAAATTATTTACCTAAACTTAAATTATAAACAATAAAAAATAAAAATTAGAAAAAATGTATAAAAATATAAAAAGAAAAAAAGTTACACTTAAGCCGTAAGGAAGAAGTTGAATAGAATATTTAAATTTCAATATATATTTAAAAAGACCAGAGTTTAACAATTATTCCGGATTCGGCGGTTTTCAATATTTTTATAAGCAATACCGCCGGACGGCGGCTATTATCGATAAAATAAGTAAAAGCCGCCAGTAATAACAAATTATTTTTTCATATACGAAGATACAAAAACCGCAGGACGGCGGTTTTTTATATTTACGTATATGTGTAATGTGTAATGTAAAATAAAAATAAAAAAGCAAATACGAAACATGTTAAGTGCCACAATAAAAAAATCTTTTAAGAGAAAAGAAAACCGTTTAATTCCAAACCTATTCATTAAAATAAACATGTACTAAAACTTAAAATACTCTAATATGGACAAAACATTATTTAAACTCAGTCTACTAGCTTACGTTAATAGTCTCTATGATCTTTGCTTTCAAGAAAATCCGTCATAAATCGTAATAATTTTTTTTTGTTGACCGATATTTTGTTTTCTGGAGGTAAAAGGGTAAAAACAGTTTCCTTTACGTCTTGTGTGGTTTTGGTTTTTATTTAAAATTGGTACTTTCTTCCAACCTTAAACTTTACTGTACGTATATTTTACCTTTGTCACTTCAGGATTTTCCTTATCAATGCAGATCATGACTGCTTTACTAATATTTAGTTTCTTAGTAGGTTTGTTCCAGCAAGCTGTCAGAAATGTTTTCAACCATTCGGATCTGCCCACGTCAAATTTGTCGTTCCAGCAGTGCCATATTTGTAACAGTATACAATTGTTTGTTGTTCCAGCAATAGTTTTAAGATGTTGGAAACATGTTGGAAACAGTTTGAAAAGTTTGCAAACTTTCTTCAAACATTACTGACAAATTTTTAACATAACCTTTCTTGTATTGACGTATAAGCAGTATGCACGCCTTGTTTATTTTTCGTTCCAGCAGAAAACTGTTGCCAACATTTCTGACTAATGTTTGTAACAATTGCTGCGTTTTACGATTGTTGCCAACATGTTTCTAACATTCTGCTGAAACACACCTAGTATCAATAAGATTTTCCGCAACCTCTTTAAGATCCCTAAATCCAAACGACTTCATATCGATAATCTGAAAGGGAAGTGATCCGTTTAGATTCTTTTTTTCGGAAGAGTTTTATTTTTCTAGTTTTATATTCTAATCCAGAAACTTTTAATTTCTTTTGTTCATGTCTATGTCAATCTATTCTTTTGTCTTTTATTTTAAAAACGTCAATTACATGTACTAATAAGTCAACAAACACGCTCTAATTAACAAAAACGCCGCTGCAGAGACAAGAATGAGACGAGCAACTAAATGTAAATAAATTATCTGAGAGAGATAGCTGCTGGGCCTTCCTTGTTTGTCGTTCAAGGAAGGTAAACGCAGATGGCGCGTGAGTCGACTTTATCGTTTGCCCGCCAAATTCAAATTATATAGCTGTACTATTTTTGCCCTTAATGTTAGGTACTTGTTTTTGTTTCCTATTAATATAAAATATTGGGGTTTAGTTCAATAATTACACACACCTTATTAAGAATGTCATTTATTTGGTTTTTATAAAGATTTTTCTTACAGATAACCATGTCAATATTACTTTAAATTATCTGTTGAAAAGCACAAATTTATTATATACACTGTGATCACTAATAAAAGTCAATATTCAAAGTCCAATTAAGTGTAAAAACCACGAAACACACAAATAAATCACAGAAAATGTAAACAAATTGTCCAAACAAATCGGCTATTGAAAAATATCAAACACAAATATCGAATAACATTTCGGCGTGACTGTCTGCGGCAACGTTGTCAAGTTAAAAATATTCGATTCATGGTATATTTTCTTTCTCTTAATTAGATGTGAGCCAAAAAGGACATTAAAGTTTACATGCAGAAATTGTAAACAACTTGGCAACCAGGGCAAAGCGATGATTGCTCCATCTACGATAGCCTGCCATGATGAAAGACAAAGACATATTTATTGGAACTTGCGTTAAACCATGAAAGAGATATATATAATGGACAAATTGTTAGGACCAGTTATTCGTCTCATTGTTGTCTCTGGCCGCTGTTTATTTCGGTTGATGGCACTTAGCTTGTTTGTGCCGAAATAAGACATGTCATTTGTGGGTTCCCCCACTTTCCAATGAATTGTATTACTATACGCGGCAAGCTTTACATTTTTGAGGACACGTACAATGACACTTAGAATGATTTTATGCAAAAATTTTTAAAATAATTAAAATGGCACTTGGCCTGTTTGAACCGGACACCCTTCAATTGTTGATAGAAACAACTTTATTTAAATATATTAAATAAATTCATGAATTCAGTTTTCATGAAGGGAAAATGGGTGGTCAACTTGATATGATTTTAACTCAGAATTAAATTTAATTTAACTGATATAAACAGGGATGCTTGTTGTGTATATAATATAGTTGAGGGAAATTTGTAACTAAATAGAATTGACCGTCGGCGTCGCTGTTGTATTTAGGGACAAAAGGAATTTCTCTGTTTTGTTAACGGGCATATTTATAAGTGCTTTATTAAAATTTCTAAAATAATGAAATGAAAATTTGTAATATTGTTTTTATAAAGTATGTGAGAAATAAATAATTATTTGTTCTTTTTGTTGCACATAATCCAGCATAATAATGCATTTGCATGCATGTAAACTTTGTACAAGGTAATTTTTTTTATCTTTGTGACATCTCACGAAGGCTTATGCCTAAATACCAAAGTACCGTGAGTGCCGGGTTATTAGATGTTTAACCCATTTTTTACCCTGTTCCGTCAACGTTATCCAAGCACTGAAACATACAGTTTTGCATTTTACAGCACCTTTTAGACAACGCGGACGTTATTTTTTTAAAATAAAAAAAATGATTGGAGATACGAAGTTGGTTAAATTAGTGTATTTTTTTTGCTGATTAACGTGCTGCTTTCTGCCGACAATTTTTACTAGTTTCGGAAATATGGCTATCCTTAAGAATTGTATAGTGAATTTTATAGTGAATGAAATAAAGTAAACTGGTTAAATGTAGCTATTTATAGAATTAATTTAAAACTAAAAAATTAGAATAATATTTGAAATTGCCAACACTGCATAATTAATTAACATTTTTGACAAACGATACTGTATAAATAATATTAACTTAACCCATTGGACAAAATTTAAATTGGAATTAGTAATGAAATAAAATATTAGGTCAAAAAGTTGTCTATCTACGATTCAAATTAGTGATTTGAAAGCGCACTTTTGAAAACAATGCATTAATGCAATAATGATGTACAGTCGGCTTTCTAAGACATTTTATACAGGAGGTTTAAAGTTAACTGGGCGAAGAATTGTATATTTTTACGCTGATTAACATACTAACGTCAGAAAACTTTGAAAGATGAAATTATTTCAACCGCTAAAGGAAAAGCCAAACAATTTGCTGCCAATTCAACCCTTGACCCTCCCGTAAATTATCCAACTCCAGCGGTTACCCCAGTTTCTCATAAAATGCCCGATATTATTTTTAAAGTTAAACACATTAAGCGTATCCTTTCTTCCCTTAATACCAGAAAATCGTCTGGGCTGGATGGCATACTAGCAATCGTTTTAAAAAATGTGCTCCAAAACTTGCACCAATCTTAACTCGGCTCTTTCGAATTTCTTACGACACAGGTATCTTTCCGGAAAGCTGGAAAGCTGCACGTGTTCAACCCATTCCCAAGAAAGGATCTAAATCCCTTCCATCTAGCTATAGACCAATTTCAATTCTCTCAGTTCTTTGTAAAGTAATGGAAAAATTAATAAATTCACAAATTCTAAAGTATTTAGAAAAACACAAAATTTTGCATGACAGGCAGTATGGATTTCGCCACAAAGACCTACAGCAGATCTTCTTTCCTTCGTATCACACTGTTGGAATAAGTCTCTTGAGTTTCTAGGTGAGTCCCAGATCGTTAGCTCTTGATATATCCAAAGCTTTTGATCAGGACTGGCATACCGCACTTCTTAATAAACTTCCCTCCTATGGTCTTCAACTAAATTCTGTACTTGGCTCTCTAGTTATCTATCTGATCGACGTATATCAGTTATTGTGGAGGGCCATTCTTCAAGCTTTCACCAAGTAAATACTGGAGTCCCTCCAGGGCATAGTTTTGCCACCAACATTGTTTCTTCTTCACATCAACGACCTTCTCTCGTCCACAACTAATTCCATTCATAGTTTCGCCGACGATAGTACCCTTCACTCCAATTTTCAGGTTCCTAAACCCATCACTAAACCTGACTAGGAAAACAAACGCAGAGCGATACAGATATCTCTTTCGCAGGATCTTAATTTAATATTGGATTGGGGCGCCAAAAATCTCGTCCATTTTAATGCATCCAAAACACAATCATGTTCCTTGTCGCGAAACGAGTCATCAAATACTCATCCTCCATTTATGAGCGGCCAAGTTTTACAGAGCAAAGACACCTTCAATCTTGTGGGCGTCACATTTGAAAGTAACCTTAACTGGCATAAACACATTGTATCTATAGCCACGGCAGCTTCAAAAAAGCTTGGATTTCTCTTTCGAGCCAAAAGTATTTTTCCGCCTTCTAATTTATACACTTTATACGTGTCCCAAATTCGACCTTCCTTGGAATATTGTTCCCATATCTGAGGCATGGCGTCCCCCACAACCCTAAGCATTTTTGATTCTATTCAAAGAAAGAGCTATTCGTCTCATTAATGATGCTTCACTTACAGAAAGGCTTCCCTCTCTTGCCCATCGTCGGGCTGTGGGGATTTATTGCTTTTTTATAGGTACTTCCATGGCTTCTGCTCTGAAGAATTGTCCAGTATAGTTCCTCCACGATTCCCAACAGAGAAACTCGTGGTTCCGCGCGTATGCATCCCTATAAGGTCCAACTGAACAGGACCCGAACTTCTCACTTTGTTCGTTCTTTTATCCCTAGAGTTTCTAGATTGTGGAACTTGCTGCCCGCGGAGGTCTTTCCTTTCCCCCAAATCTTCAAGTATTTAAGTCCCGTGTCAACAAACTCCCTCTTACTTCGCTTAAGACACCCACGGTACGTTGGTATTTAGGCTTTAAGCCTTCGTGGTTTATCCAAAGATAAAAAAAACAATTAAACATCTAGGTCACGTGATATGCGGCAAAACGTACTATTCTTTAATGGAATGCTAGAATTTTTAATTTTACTTTTTCATTTAACGTCAAATCTAATTTAAAAATGTAATATCAAACGTTTTTTAAAAGTTAATAATTTTTAGATAGTATTGCAATATTAGGTAATAACTAAGTCGGCACTATTGCTTACTTTCTCTTATTATAAGAGATACGACTTTGGTTAATTTAGAAAGAATTTGAATTTTTACGCTCAATAACATGGTAATATCGGAGAAAACTTTACAGCTATTACTTTTTTGGGATACTGCATATGAACCAACCAACCAACCAAAGTTAATTTGTGTTTCCCATAATAAACTTTCTACATATTTTATATTTCAAATTTTTGTTTAACTTTGGATCTTATAAAAGGGCCCCTAAAGGTATAACAAGTTCAAAGAAAACAATTATTATACTTTAAAAGGCTCTCTATACGTTTAACCATTTTTAAATTGTTCGATAAAAGCAATTTTGCATTCATTTTACATTTTATTTGGAACTAGAAACCCCGTTGGGATTTATGCATTTACTAGATTTCAAGACGTTTGGTCATGAGTAAAGAGAATTGAAATAAATTTTATATTTGGAGAAATCCGGTTATATTTAGAATGCCACTTATTTTACCATTTTATGAAATATACAGTGAGGATAACAAAAGCCCCCCTTTATTTTTTGAATGGAACAAGATATGGAGGTCGGGTAAAATTTGGGTAAAAGGGTGTCACTTAAACTACTTTTTGACATTAAAATGATTTCAGTCACATGGCCCAGTGCCAAAGGGGCACTATCAATTTTTTTTTAAATGGAAAGAGAAGTCACGTAGCACCTCGTTTTAAAGGCCTTTTGATTCTTTAGTCATAACTCTTTTACTTTTAAAAATCGGCCAATTTGTTCTAGAGTTACAAGTGTTTAAAATTTAGCAGTTTGTACAGTTGTGCAGTGCATGTTTTTTGACTTTCCCTATATTTTTAAAGAAACGTAACATTGCCAATTGATGTATTTTAGCTTGGGAGAATTATAAAATCGTACTAAAAAACAATTGCATGAAAAACAAAAGAACGCCATAAATGTTGTATTTTTTTAAATGGAACACCATATTTATTAAAATAAAAATGAAGTGACACTTTAAATCCTATAATAGCTTTATTCGCGGGTCTAGTAATGAACTGATTCTAAACCAGAACCGAACTGGTTTAGAATTGTTTTAAAGCGCATGTCTAGTTATTTATTAGTTAGGAATTTTTATTTACCGCGAACGATTTTCTATACAGCTGAGGATGTATTCTAACCTAGCCTTTTGGTTAAGATTTTTCATGGTTAAATTGGATACTACATAACAAAAATTAATTCAAACAAAAAGGTAAATTGTTATACTGTCGAAAGCCACTGAGCTTCCGGAGGAAGACGAGGGATTCCCTGCCTCCTCTCGTTTTTAACATAAGTATGTGTATTTAACTAAAGATAAAATTCAAACTACAAGAAATGGTAGAATCTTCTAATATTGTCTATATTTTTTAATTAAATCTTTATTTATTTTATTGCATACATACATTCATACGGAATACAATTAAAAATCCTTTGTTTATATACGCTCAGAATCACAAAAATATAAAAAAAATATTCAACAGGTGTATTAGAGATAAGATTAACTAAGATTTTTCATTCACAGTTATACCTGCCTTTACCAACATTAATGGCGTAATTCTTTTGTTTTTCTTTGCAATTGTTTTTTTAATACGATTTTCAAATTCCCCAAACCAAAGTACATCTATTGGCTATCTTAAATGTATTTAAAAATATGGGAAAGTCGAAAAATATGCCATATTTTCTCCTTAATCGAATTCTCTGTACAGTGTAGATTATTTTTCCATATAAATCTTGATTTTCGTAAAGCAATTTTTTTGTGTTTTTAATGCGCTAAAGCCAATTAACGCAGGCGTCTTAGGTCAACAACCTCACTTGTCTGATCGCACCATTTTAATGTTACAAATACTAATCTCGTAAAAATCCCATATTTCCACAGGATAACCTATTTTTAAGTAAAATAGATAGTTAAAAACATGAGGCTTTAAAAAATAATAAAGTTTTCTAAAACTATATTAAAAGTCTCGTAAACTTTAAAACCTTTGTATCTAAAATTTACATAAACTTACTCATTCTGTAAACTAATAAACTGGGGATTTTCCTTAAGTAATACCAAATCTGTTATAAATGAAATTAAAAACTTTTGTTTTTAGTTTAAAAAGAAAAAAAATCACCTTCTACTTTTTCTCTTATTTTATTTAAATTTTGCACGTGTATTTATTTTTAAAACTTTTTCAATTTTTAGCCCTTGTTTTCAGTCTATTTAAACACTGTAATGACTGTTTTTGGACCTGTTTAAATAAAGTTTTACAAATATTTGTGATTTGACATTAAATAAAATGATACAGAGGTTTATTTTAGTAATTATTATACAGGGTGTTTGACTATATTTTGACCCATATTGATCGCAAATAACTTTAGAACAAATAAAGATATTAAAAATGCGGTTTTCGCAGAAAGGCCTAGATTTGTTTCAAGTTTTTTTTTATCATAATCTTTCAAGTTGTGACATTTCGTTAATAGAAAAACCAGACCATTGGCGATACATGAAAACTTTGTTATTTTAAAAGAAGCGTTCAAATGCAAAACCAGACATTTGATATTAAAAGAAAATACTATGTATGGATATTATATTAAAAACTGCCTAAGAATACGATTTTCTGTCCCTTAAGTACATAATCAATATTTAGGGCCGTTATTTGCATGTGTACAAATTTATACTTAAAGGCAAAAGCAGACATTTTGTGCTTTTTAGGTGCAAAAGCAGACATTTGCTTCTAAGCCAATCCAGATGCGTATTTTAGGCGGTGATTTGGCGGGAGCAGCCATGCTCTCGAGTTTGAGCTTATTTTTAACACGCTTTTATTAGCTTGGGTTGTATGTATGTATGTAACGGAATCTTTAAGCTTAATTTTCACCCAACTTCCAGCGATTCGATTTCTTTGAAACTTTGCACACGTATCAGGGACCCATGACAATGCAATAATCTGCAAACAGTATCCCGTTATCCTGATTAGGATCGCCGGAATAAAAATAAATTCGCTTTATAGATTTTGCTGAGTTGGGCTTCGACGGTTCATAAGATGCAAGGTTGTACAGTCGATCATGCAGTCATTTATCAGGGCTCGCGACTGTTTGTGGCTGGACAAGCTTATGTTGCACTTAGTCGTGTGAGATCATTAGACGGTATGCGGATTGAAGAACTTGACTGCTCTAAGTTAACGGGAAAACCCCATGCAACAGTGAAGCTTTCAAATGAAATGATTAGATTACGAAAATAGTTCGTGAAACATTTCAATATCACATGTCCGCAGAAAACTAATTGATATATCGAACTAAAATGAAAAATAAATAATAGTTTAAAGAAAACTAAAAAAGCACGCTTTTATATGCAACCGAACTAAAAATTAGAAAATAATTTTTCATTACAAAGAGTTTGTATTACAGTAATAAAGGTCAAACAATGAATCATAATTATATACCTCAAAAATAGAATTATAATAAAATTTAAGATAATAACAGAATAATTCACTTCAGAATAAAAGCGTGGGGTGCTTAATATATTAAATGTTATAATTATTCTATTTGCAAATATCTATGAGGAAAAGTTATGAAAAAATAGTAAAATGCTCCCCACGCTTTTTACTCTGAAGTGAATTATTCTGTTATTATCTTAAATTTTATTATAATTCTATTTTGAGGTATATAATTATTATTCATTGTTTGATCTTTTATTACTGTAATACAAAAAAATAAGTTTAGTAAAGGCCGAAAAAAAGAGCTTAATAAGGAAAATGGAAAGAAAAGCCAAGGAAAAAAGTATGCTTATTTTTAAAGTTTTTTTTGTACTCTCATGGCAGCGACTTCCTGAATTTTCCACATGCACTCATAAAAACGAAAACATCAGAACAAGCTTATGCTTTATTTGCTTCTTTAAGGTTGTGGGAGAAGAGGCAAGATTTTTGCAAAGATATAAATTTCAGAAACAACTACAACAACAAATACTCAAGACTTCCTTCTCTTGCCTATCGTCGAGCTGTGAGAGATCCATAATGCTCTTCTGTAGATACTTTTACGGCTTCTGCTCCGACGAATTATCCAATATAAAGTTTCTCCCTCTTGCAGCTCCCAACAGAGAAACTCGTGGTGCCACGTATGCATCCCTATACGGTTCAATTGGACAGACCCCGAACTTCCCATTTCGTTCGTTCTTGTATCCCCTGCGAATTTCTAGACTGTGGAACCTGCTGCCAGCGGAGGTCTTTCCTTTCCCCCAAATCTTCAAGTCTTTAAGTGTTAACAGACTTCCTCTTACCACTGCTTAAGACACCCACGGTACGTTAGTATTTAGGCTTTCAGCCACCGGACAGTGCGGACGTGCGTCGAGGACTACAAAGGTTCTTCCCGAGTGGCGGTTAGAGGTGCCGTACGGACGTTTTACCTTCGGGGATCAGGAGAAAGATTTCGCTAAGTTAACGGCATCTTTCTTGGATTTACGCGCTGCTGAGCGAGGATTCCTATAAGCTGATGGTATCCTGTTTGGTGGTGAACACGAGGTATTTCTTAAATGGCGGGAAATAGATGGGCGTGCCATGGTAACTGTCAGTAGTAAAAGTAAAGGTTATACCACGTAACACCAGTAGCAGGTCTTGGTTTGACAGCCGACAATTTATGCATTGCATCGATTGTATGAATTATTTTTTTGTTTTGTTTTGGAATTTCTGGGAGCTACGAAGCTCGATTATCCAGATTTTCCGACGACGAAGCCCTGGAAAGCATAGTCCGGAAGGGGGAAACTGGTGGATTGGACCTAAAGGGACCAAAACCAAGAAAAAAATAAGAATAGAATAGGTGTATAAATATACAATTATATATATATTATTGATTTTGAGTTTAAAAATGGCTCTTTGGCGCCGAAAAGATGTATTGTATGATTTTATAGATTTGGTACCAGGTTATCCATGCTTTGGAAGTTAAAAGTTATGAAAACATTGACAAAGATCAAAAAGAAATATTTTCGCGAATTTCTACGACGTTTTTGTTCAGGTTCCGATCACACCATCAGCTGTCAAAACTGACGCTGAACTGACAGGTACGCATCTAAATCGTGTGTTGCTTCATCTAGGAAAATTGCTTTCATGTAAGTGTTATGCAGGTTTCCCGGGGTTTGCATGACCGTGTATACCCCGGTTTTAGGGTTTTTGTACTTCCTGCACTGTGATTTGTCTGTTTATATTTTATGATTTCAAAATCCGAAATAAACTTCAGGACTCTTTATGAGATCGTTATTTTCTAATTGTCACTACCGCCATTTATCCACTGACCCCCTCAATTATAAAAGGTACGGAGTTTAGCTTCTTTATTGCGGGGCAGCAGGCAGCGGCTGGGTGATGGCCAGAATTAGTGGGTCAATTCCACCACAGCAAAGAGTTACCAGGTTGATGTTCTAAATTTTTATTAGGGTGCTTTCCTTAAAAGTAATTAATTTTTGATAATACCAATCATTAAAAAGGAAAAATAATTGACAGGTTAGAATTATTTATAGAATATAACAATCAAAGAACACACTTTCCGCGGTTTCGAGTTGCGGTTCACGTTTATCACAGAGGTCACATAGACTTTCCGGGTAGGCGATTGAATAGGGCGTCGTACGAGCGTAGCTGTACTCTTGGGGATCGAGAAAGATTCACGCTAAATTGGGGCTTCTTTCTTCTGGGGCTAAGCGCTGTGAGTGAAGATTCCTAGAAGCCTGAAGTTTTTACGTTTTGATGTTGAACACATGGTGTCCTCATGATGTTCGAGGAGGTGCGCACGCCTTGCGGAAACGACGTCAGTAGTGAGAAGTGACGGTTATGCGCGATACCAGTAGCAGCCGCTGGCTTGACAGTCACAATTTATGCATGTACAGAAGTTCATCGCTGTTGTTGATGCTTTCAAGTGTTTCTTACTTCATCCCATGCCAGGAAAGTCTGGGAGTTTCGAGCTTATACTGTCCTTGTTGAACGGGAGAACCGGCGGAGAGTGGACTTAGCGTGTCGGACCCATAAAACAAAAGAGGAAATAGATAAACAATCAAGAATCAAGAGAAAAGAAACACATTTACCTAACAATGAGGTGCAAGTGGTGCATTCCCAATAATTCGCTTTCACCAGGCTGCTGCTGGAAAGTGGCGGGAAACAAAAGGGCACTGGAATCCCAAGTGTCGGTCTCCGAGCGAAAACCCTGACAAATTTCGTTTATAAATTATGCCCGATATTAAGGATAATCTGTTCGGCTTCAGCGCATGAACATTAAAATTTGGTGATGACTGGTACCCCAGCACATAAACCGGTTTTTGCGCCCATGAAACGTACTTTTGTTTCGCGTAGATGATAAAAATCTGGCAATACATCCAGATCAGTGATTTCGACTAAGTAATCTTATATAGTATTAGACTTGTTAAACTGGCTGTACTGAGACCATGGTGAAAAAAAATAAACATTTGCCTTTTATATGAACAACTTCGTGGTTCGACGGCAAGATATAATCTCACGCTGCTGGAAATCAGCATTAAAAATATAGGAAGAGCACTTCTCTCTATCTCTATTTTTTTTGGCCTCGGTCCCTTCAGGTCCAATCCACCCACTCGCTCCCTTCCGGACTGTGCCTTCCAGGGCTTCCGTCGTCCGAAAATCTGGATAATCGGAGCTCGTTGCTCCCAGAAATTCCAAAAAAGACAAAACAATTCAACAATCGGGATGCAATGCATAAATTGTCGGCTGTCAAACCAAGATCTGCTACTGGTGTTACGTATAACCTTCACTTTCACTACTGATAGTTCCAATGGCACGCCCATCTATTTCCCGCCATTTGAGAAATACCTCGTGTTTACCACCAAACAGGATACCATCAGCTTATAGGAATCTTTGCTCACAGCGCTTAGATCCAGAAGAAAGATGCCGTCAATTTAGCGTGAATCTTTCCTTGATCCCCGAAAGGTAAAAACGTTCGTTTTCGACACCTTTAGCCGCTACTCTGGGAAGAACTTTTGTAGTCCTCTACGCACGTCCGCACTGTCGGAGGTCAAACAAAGAGTCCTATAGGAATTTTTATGGAAATAAGTCTCCCTTTTTCGACTGTTAGGAGAAGAACTCTTGCTTTCATGTTGTTACCAGGGTCCTCTTCACTGAGGCGTTTCGCCTACCTCATAAGACTTATTAAACTGGCTGTACCGGGTCCATGGTAAAAATACAAAAAGTAAAAGTCTTTTAAATGAACAACTTCGTTGTTTGACAAAAAACTTCTTATGTCTTACATGCCAACCCCTGGCAAAACTTCCTGCCGATTTACTGAACGATGCTTTTTAGTACGTTATCAACGGTGAATTATATCTTACCGTCGAACAACGAAGTTGTTTATATAATGTCTTGTGTTTTAGAATCCTTACTTAGACCTTGAACAAATTGGGGGATCAACTTCGGCCGTCTCTGTCACTCGTTCAAACGTCGGACCCAGTGTCGTAGACGCGTTGCCCGCGTTTCAGGCAGGGTTTTTCCACCACCGATACAGATGGGAGACCGATATACTTCAATATATTTTACTCTCAGAGGGTAAAAACTACTTGGAGAACCTAAAAAAAACAAGAAAAACCGCGAATCGTCAACGGCGTGTCGGTGGTTAGTGTTGACTCAGAACTCGATCCCGTTGACAGATTTTCTAAGCGACCTTCGGCGAAAAGTGTGCAAGGAGCCACCCTTAATGACCGCTTGGAGAAAGAAATTCAAGTGATGATTAAATAGGAGAGCCGGTTAGTACGCTTGACCAATAAGACTCGACATGGGTAAATGCCGCCTTCGTCATTTGATTTTGGGGACCTCGAAACCAATTATATCACCGATTTTACCAACACTTATGAAAATAGGGATGCGTTGGGATCTAGAACAAAGACGCAAAGTGCGTCAAAGGGCGCGCGCCTAGCGCCAGAGTAACGGGAAAGGAGCTAGCCAAATTAAGGGCAAAGATGCGTAGCGCCGTGTTGTTCGGCCCTAGTAAAATTAGGAAAATTCAAAAGACGATCTTAAGAAGAATAGAAGACTCTGTGATAGAAATCGGGCCGCAGTTAACTCACTTGATATTTGTGATATTCACAGTTAACCCGGTATAGCGAATTTGATGAGTCTTATGAAGTAGGCCAAATGCATCACTGAAGATGATCTAGTAAATGACACAAAATGCATGAGTTTTTTGAAGTGTCAAAAAAGTAAGATTTCTTTTTGAAAATTACTACAGTAAATTATTCTTAAGGGTGTAACTAAATAAGTGTAAAACATTTAAGGAGGTGATTCCTCATTGAAAAATATGAAAAAAGTTCCTATAAACATAGGTCCGAAAATGCATAGTTTCTAAGATACAGGGTGTCCAACATTTAGGTTCAACATTCACCTTCTTTAATCTTCAGTTGACCTTCACTTTTTAATGTCATTAGATAGTCCTTAAAAAGTTAAGATAGGAAAGTAAAATTAATTTTTGCTCTATCTTTAACTGTTTTTGCTCAGTAAATCGTCAAAATTCAAAAATTCCGTCCCAAGAAACATGCAATAAAGTGGTTTTTATTTTTCTCGAAAACGAAGCAAGATACAAAAAATTTCAAGAGATAAAAAGTTGTATTTTCAGTTGCTTATTCTAAAAAAAATAATAAAAGTTACAAAAAGTCAGTGGCGTACATTTTTTTACAATTATTTTCGATAAGATGTCCCGTGAGACGCCACTGGACTTAATAATTTTAATTTAATTATGCCTAACTTTGGCCCTTATTACTAGAAATAACACTGAAAAATTTCAAGAAAATCGGTTACAGGGTATTCAAGATAATTACAAAAACCTATTTTATTTAAAAAGTTTAACACCCTGTATCTTGGAAAGTATGCATTTTCGGACCCATGTTTATAGGAACTTTTTTTCATATTTTTCAATGAGGAATCACCTCCTTAAATGTTTTACACTTATTTAGTTACACCCTGTATAAGACTCTTGCTTTTCGTGTAATTCGTATTATTTTTATGGACAGCCAGTTTCATAAATTATACAGGGTGACCGCCGAGGTATCCGAGAAACTTCGAATATAAATTCAATATGTCTAAACGTCTTAGTTTTTGAACTACAGGGTGTAAAAATGTTTTAAAAATATTAATATAGTTATTTATATAATAACTTTTATAACATTTCGGATATTTTAAAAAATTTAGAGAAAGCCCTCTGTGCCCAAAATGAATTTTTTGGCATACAAGAAAAATAATTTTTACCAGTGTCGTCCATGGGAGTTTAGGTTAAATATTTTTTTAATATAAAAATGGTACGCCACTGCATTTTCTGTAATAAAAATTAATTTTTAAATTACTCATTAAGTTTGGAAAAAGTAATCTTGATTTTTTTATTTGATACGGTTTTCGGGAATAAATAAAAGTATTTCTTGGCATGGTCATTTGCATCAAAAAAATATTAAATTCTACAGTGGCATAAAAATCACCTTTGCTATTTAGGCTGGATTTTATAGATTGACGTTTCAGTTTTCGCTTGCCATTTGGACGCTTTCAGTTAGAAGTTGAAACAACAACTTTGCATTGGTCAATTTTATAGTTTCCTGCTTACCGATTTCCAGATACCATATTGCAATACATTGAAATTGAATTCCTCTTTATCATTATTACGAGACACGAAGTGCACACTTAATTAGACCGCATAGATATAGATTAAACAAAGCATTTAAAAACTCCCTTTAATGTCAATCTGTACAACATTTTGCCAGAAGCGATAAATGAATTAGATTTTTCCAAATTTAAACTACACACCTTAAAAATTTTTTTTTATACAAAACTCATTTTATTCGGTGGGTGAGTATGAGCAGACACCTCTAGTGGATGTGTAGGACTGGAAGGCTTAATAAGGTTTTAAAATCGTTTTGTTGTTTTCTTTTTTAATGTATTGTTTTATCGCATATTTTAATCAATATAAAGATTTGTTATTTCTGTACTAATATATATAGGTATACATCTTTTTTTTTTGTACTATATTTGTCAATCACTTTTTTACTTATTTTATGTTTTATGTTATATAAATTATACATATTAGATATCTCTTATAAGATTTATAAGATACTGTATGACTCTGCTACAATTGTATCTCTACAAAACGTAGTCAATAAAAAAAATCTAATCTAATCTAATCTATAAGAAACCACAACGTCAAGCGGCGATCGGTAACGGAAACGTTAAATTCATAAATTCAGCTTTATTCTTTTTAATTTGGTGGTGGGGATTTGACCACGCCGAAAAATGGATTTAAGTATTTACGCGAAAACCATGCATTAAATAAACCTAAAAGGAATTTTTAAAAGCATTTGTATTTTAGAAAAATGCAGTGGCGTACCATTTTTCTTTAAAATATTGACCCTAAACCCCTCGTGAACGATACTGGTATTTTTTTTTATTGTGTGCCAAAAATTGTATCTTGGTGCATAGGAGGTGTCCCTCAAATTTAAAAAAACATTATTTGGTTTAAAACATATATAAAAAAACAATTTTATTAAAAATTTTAACATCCTGTAGTTCAAAAACTAAGATGTTTAGGACATTTGTTAATATGAAGTATTATTCCTAATTTTTATAATTGAATTTATATCCAAAGTTTCTTGGATACCTCGGCCACCCAGTACAGTATAAGGTAGGCGAAACGTCTCACTGGAGCCAGTGAATGACATGAAAAGCAAGAGCTTTTTTAACTACCGAAAAACCGAGATTTATCTTTTTGTATATTACGATAGTACGAAATGAAGTCCTTAAATTTTGGTTAACGACCCTTAATAGTCTGATGCTCGTCTGATTTAATCTGTCTGGGACATTAGGGGCCACAGATTAAAAAAGTTACAGTCCGAAAACTAAACTTTGACGATCAGAAATATAGCTTAGTTCAATTTTATCCTGGTAAAGAAGTTTAGAGCTTAAGCTGTGTTTAAAGTTAAAATTAATTAAGAAATTTTAAACTAGTTAGATAAAAGATAAATTAATAATTTAAAATCCTTAAAATTTTTAATGCAAGTTGTTTTGTGTCTACTTTTAGCTGAACAAATATGGATGGATTAGGATTAAATTATTGTTGATGTGAAGAAGCACAATGTTGGTGCCAGAACTGAGCCTGAGGCAAAAAAGTATTCGAATACTCGGTATTCATGAATACCCGGAATCGGTATTCGAATACTGGAAACGAAAAAGAATACTACTAAACACAAAAAGTAACCTAAATTTGAAAAGCAAAAAAAAGTCCGTACCTCATTTTTTCCTATTTTGCTTTCCATTTTGTTATTCTAATCATGACAATTTTAGTATTTCGGATACTGCTTACACTTTTCGGTATTCGAATACTCGGATCGCCGGTATTCGAATACTCAAAAAAATATTCGTCGAATACTTCTGAAGTATTCAGAATACAGAATCCCGAATACTAACCAAAAAGGTATTCTGCCGAATACCGAATACCAAACACACAAATGTATTCGAATACTATTCCGAATACCGGCAAAATGTATTCTGAATACTATTCAGAATACTGAGTATTCGGATACGACCCAACTCTGGTTAGATA
>JACEGR010007034.1:0-53835 GCA_014170235.1 Listronotus bonariensis
GTAATGTATGCGCGCAGGCGCTAGCCCAACCGGCGTCAAGCTTCCCCGAGCCACAAGGCGAGGCAGTTTGTTTCCTGTCCTGCAACCTGCAACCACGCAATCTACCTTCGCTCCGCCCGCCGACGACCCCGTCGACTACCGCCTGCTCTCGTAAAGTCACATGTATTAATTGTAAATTAGAGTAATGAATTCGACTGTGATATTATTTATTGAATAAATATATTAACGAGTTACAGCCTTTAATAAATAACCACCCCGACACAACAACTGGCGACGAGGATAATAAAAATTAAAATTCGAACAACGGGAGTGATACAAAATGGTGGCGACGGGTAACACGTGGGGAAATTTTCCGGCATTCAACCAAGATATGGACGATTGGGTAGTGTATTCAGAACAATTACAGGAGTATTTTAAAGTCAATGACTTGGACAAAAAGAAGCAAGTACCGATGTTGCTCAGTTTGGTAGGCAAGGCAAAATACATGTTGCTGAGAGACCTTTGCAGTCCCCGGCCCCCAGTGAAAAGACGTATGAAGAGCTTGATGAAATATTAAAGAAGCATTATGGAAAACAACCGATAATTTGGCGAGAGAGAAGAAAATTCCACCAAGCCAGGCAAGAATCCAGCGAAACGATAGCACAATGGCATGCACGTTTATGCAAAATGGCGACCGAATGCAAGTTTGGTGATAAACTCAGCATATTCATTAAAGAACAATTTGTCACCGGTATAAGGTCGAGAATTAGGGAAAATGGTAGAAATCGCAAGAAGGAAAAAGATAGAGTCGACGTAAAAGACCTCCATTTTACGCAAGATCGTCAAGAGCATGGCCGACATGGGCAGAAGGGAACAGTGTCAGCAAGGGGACCAATGAGAACGCGCCAGCAACCGAACAACTCAAGGGCATACGCAAACTCCACGACAAGAGGAAGACAGCTACTCCCAACGGATGGTTGGCAACCCTGCGCAATGTCAAATGTCAAACGTCTCCACGGTCAAGAGCGCATGGGAAATAAACATGATGGATTTGTTTGCAAAGTTTGTGAGAAAAAACCATACAAGTCGGTGTCTTTATGCTAATTATATTTGTTCTAATTGTAAAAAGAAAGGTCATTTGGCAAAGGTTTGCAGTAAAGGTAATAAAATAAATGTTTTAAATGTAGATTGTAAAAATAATGTAACAAATGTTGACACAGCGAACAAAAATGTTTTTAATTTAACAAAAAGGCAGGACCAAGGTCAGACTCATGTGATTGTTGTAAAAAAATTTATTTGTCAAATAAATGTTAATTGTAAAGGTTGTGGCTTTTGTGGCAATGGTAACGGAGATCCTCAAGAAAATTTTCAAATTATTTTAAATATTGAACAGAAAAATATTTTGTTTCAAATAGATACAGGAGCTTCTGTCTCAGCTATAAGCGAGATAGTTTATAAAAATTGTTTGAATCATCCGAAATTATGTAATGATGACACGATATTAAAAGCATATGACAATTCTAATTTTAGACCTCTTGGTTTTATAAATGTTTTGGTGGATTACCACAATATACGAAAGAGAGTCAAGTTTTATGTTGTTTGTAAAGCAAATATGTGTATTTTAGGTAGAGATTGGTTGACTGCATTCGGGATTGGACTGGAACTCATCAACACGGTTACGACTGAGAAAGTGGACGCACTTCTGAGCCGAGAATTTCCGGAAGTCTTCAGTGATGGTGTCGGGCTTTTTAAGCATGCCGAAGTTACTCTTCACTTGAAGGAGGGTGCCATGCCCATCTTCTGCAAACCAAGACCTGTACCATTTGCTTATAAGAAATTAATGGAAGAAGAATTGGATAAAATGGAACAAAATGGAATTATAACCCCGGTAGAGACAGCGGAATGGGCGACTCCCCTGGTTCCGATATTGAAAGAAGATGGAAGTTTAAGGTTATGTGGGGATTATTCAGTTACGGTTAATAAATTTTTACAGGAATCAAACTATCCGTTACCACGAATAGACGAAATTTTTGCGAAGCTGCATAAAGGAGAGACTTTCTCGAAACTGGACTTAGCGAGTGCATACAATCAATTTGTATTGGATGAAAAGTCAAGAAAGATAGCAACAATCTCAACACCTAAAGGTTTGTACCAAATGAACAGATTACCTTTTGGAATTACAGTATCTAGTTTCATATTTCAAAAATATATTGAGAGTTTGTTTAGAGATATGGATAATGTTTCCTGTTTTCTCGATGACATCTTGGTGACAGGGTCATCCAGAGCAGAGCATGTTGAGACACTAAGAAAAGTATGTAAAAAATTGAAAGAATCAGGTTTAAAGGTAAAAATGTCAAAATGTGAATTTTTAAGACAGAATTGGAATATTTAGGGTATAAAATTACTAATAAAGGTTTAAAAAAGTCGGAAGACAAAATAAATGCAATTTTACGCTCTCCGAGACCTAAAAATGTCAAAGATGTTAAAGTATTTTTAGGCATGGTAAATTATTACGGTAAATTTATACCCAACGCAGCAAGAATTTTAAGTCCTATCTATAATTTACTAAAAGAAAATGTAAGATTCAACTGGAATAATCAATGTGATAAAGCTTTCATGCAAGTAAAAGAAATAATTGCCTCTGATTTAATTTTAGTTCACTACGATCCAAATTTGCCACTGATTCTGACGTGTGATGCCAGTCAAAATGGAATTTCTGGAGTTCTAGCCCATAGGATGAAGAATGAAGTAGAGAAGCCAATATGTTTTGCGTCAAGGACCTTGACTCAGGCAGAAAAGAACTATCCGACATGTCATCAGGAGGCTCTAGCGATATATTGGGCCGTAAGTAAATGGTATCAATACTTGTACGGTAAGACCTTTATACTAAAAACAGATCATAAGCCACTTTTGGGCATTTATGGAGAACATAAAGGCATACCGCAGATGTATGCAAGTAGGCTTCAAAGATGGGCGGCTTACTTGTCAACGTTTCAATATAAAATAGAATTTATTAAGGGCAAAAATAATTATATAGCAGATTATCTTTCAAGTTATCCGGATAAGAAAAGCTATATTTTTACTTGCTAGTTTAAATAAAATAACAAAATTGCCTAAAAGTCAGTTGCGTACATTTTTTTGTTAGAAATCTTTGTTTGGGGACCCTTGAGACCGCCACTGGGCAAAAGTGATTTTTTTTTATATATACAGGGTGTTTCAAAAACATGTACCAGCGCTCGTGGGTTAATTTTTTACTAAAAAATAATAAAAAAAGTCCAATGCACATGGGTCCGGAAACGCATGTTTCCGATATACAGGGTGTTAAAATTTCTTTTTTTTCAATTTTTTTCAAATGACTTAAAAACCACATAACCGATTTTATTAAAACTTGAAACTTTAAAGTTTATTAATAAAGTGCATAGTTTTAAGTAAAAATCTGCTTACAGCTGCGGCAGTGGCGTGCGTACGGGGTAACTGTAAAAATGTATTTAGAGAAAAATTATGTGCGCCACTGACTTCTGCCAGTTTTGATGCACCAGTTATAAAGCTTATTACATAAGCCACAAAAGTTACCTCTTGGTATTTTTTTGTTTAGGGTTTCCCTTAGTAGATATGGTTAATTTTATAAAAATGTGCAAAGTACCCATTCGGCGGCGTAATGAAAAAGTAATCGTAAAGACACAATGATTATTTAAAACTCTTGTTTGCACAATTGACTTAGGGCTAAAGTAAATGTTGAAAGTAACCGACGGTTTTTAAGTCATTTGAAAAAAAGATATTTTAACTCCCTGTATATCGAAAACCATGCGTTTCCGGACACATGTGTATAGGACTTTTTATTATTATTTTTTAGTAAACAGTTACCCCACAAGCGATGGTTTATGTTTTTTTTATAACACCCTGTATAAAATACTCTTTTACCGAATTTAAAAATAAATTGTTGTTTTTTTGTCCGGTTCTTTTCCGCAGCACATCTAGCAACCCTATCTTCGAATTCCTTTTTACATGGCCAAAAACCGCAATAAACTTAGGTTATAAATTTGAATTTGAATAAGACTATCTTTTAAACTAAGAATATTAAAATACTTGACAAGCACAAAAGTAAACAAAAAATCGGCGGATTCCGTAAAAAGTTAAAAATTTCCAAATGTTTTCCGGAACTGTTGCGCATCGGTCACTTTTTCAACGTGAAATAAAAATTTTAATATTGTAGTCACGTGATTCCGGATTTCTGAGGTTTCACAATATTTTACCGTACATAAGGACTAGGCATTAGTTTTGTAATATGACATTTTTATTGGCTACTTATTAAGATACTGGATTAGTAAAAAGTACCGCAACTTTTAATATCTTCAAAACCTCTAAACCTACATTTACCAAATTTGGTCTCTGGTGTTTTGGACAAGTGGAATTAAATAGTGATATCAGCACAGTTGCCAGTAATGTGCTGCACGTATTTTTTAGTTTTTTAAATGAAATGCTCTATTTATTTTTATTGCATTTAATTGGGCGGATCAAATTTAGCGGTTTTCTAAATTTAAAAAAAATCGTCATTATTTGTCGAGATATGATACACTGCATTTTCAGCAAAAAGTAATTTAGCGCCTAAATAACTTTAAATCCGCTAAAACTATGTTTACAAAAATTAGAATTTAGAGGTTTTTCGGTATGCCTAATTGACCAATGATATCAGCATCGTTGCCAAATTTTAATACAATTTCGGTGTTATCATATCTTGGTAACTGGTAAAGATTGAATTTAGAAAATTTGGAATCTTAACGAAGTTGGCACGCTCCTTCTATTGCAATAAAAATAAATAGGAAATTTCATTTAAAATACCAAAAATATTACATGTAGCGCAAATCTGGAAAATCTGGCAAGAATAAAAGTCATCACTCTTTAATTCTACGTACCTAGAAACACTTAAAATGTCAAAATTTGTAAAGACATTTAAAAGTTGCAGTACTTTTTACTGGCCCAGTATAGATACTCCTAAAACTTTAGGGGTGGTAGACAAAAATAGATGTTTTAATACGTGTAAATCTCAGTAAATTTTACATTGACTTGAAGTGATACGTATTTAAATCTGCGAATTCTTTAACATTTCACAAATATTACACAAAGAACTATACCCGTCCAATAGACATTAAAGTATGATAAAAAATTTGCGGCAATAAAGTTCATGCTTTACAGGGTTTAAAATCAATGCTGCGATAAGATTAAAATCAGAATTGAAGATATGTTCTGTAGTTTGGCGGATTCATTTAATGGATGGTAATTAGTTGGGTACTCGCCAAAAATGAAATTAAAAGTACTAAAAAACCAAAAAAATTAAAAAAGTAAAAAGATACTTTAAAATTGACGTTTCGGTGGCAAATCTGCCACCGTTGTCAAGATAAATTGAATACAAATAATAAAAAATAAAAATTTACTATTATTAGGTTTTAAATTCTAAAATTTTTATGTTTTTTTAGGAGATTCTGAAACGTCTTTGACATTAAATGTCAAATATGTTTGTTTGGTTATAGTGTCATAGTGACATAGATAACTGGTTGTTGGTGTATTTATTGTTTATATTACAAAAAGGTGAATAGTTAGTTAATTTTTAGTCTTCCTGAAGATACTTCAGTATCAAGCAAAGGCAACCAAGTGTTATTTAAATTAACTGAAATTGATGCTTCACAATTGTCTTTATTTAATAATATATACGCAATTTCTTTGATTTTACGTTTTTTAAAACAAGTTTTCTTTGCTAAAATGCTCGAAGCATCCCAGTTTATTCTATAATTGTTATCAAATGCGTGTTGGCAGATTTTTGATTTATAAAATTCTGTGTTTTTAATGTATGATCTGTGTTCTTTTATGCGTTTGGCTAAAGGTCAACAAGTTTCACCTATATAAAACTTTTTGCATTCGCAAGGTATTTTATAAATGACATTTTTGTATTTTCATTTAAGTTGTATGGTTTTGTTTTTGTTAATTGAGATCTGATAGTGTTTTGTGTTTTAAAGATTGTGCCAATATTAAATTTATGTGCTATTCGTTGAATTTTATTTGATAGTCCGTGAATGTATGGTAAAAATAAATTTGTAATAGGTCTATTTTGATTTTGTCTTATAACTGGAGTTTCAAATTTAAGGAAACAATTATTTATAAAATCCAGAGGATAATTATTTTGAATTAAAATATTTTTTAAATAATCTTTTTAATATTTATATTTTGATTTGAACAAATGACTTTAATTCTATCAAATAGACTTGCCTTTTTAACCATTATTGGGTAATTTGAGTTAAATTTTTTTTATTAAAATGTCAAGAAATCTTAGTTGTGAGTTGTTTTCTTTTTCTAAAGTAAACTTAATAGTTGGTTCTTGTGTATTAATGTGTGTTAAAAAATTATTTAAACAGTGTTCGTCATGTTGGTATATAGAAAAAATGTCATCTATATATCTCCACCAAACTAAAGGTTTATATTGATAATTTTCTACAAAATTTGATTCAAAGTTTTCCATAAAAATATTACTTAATAAAGGTGATAAAGGTGAACCCATAGCCATGCCAGGTTTGTTTATAAAAATCAGTGTTATATTGAAAATATGTTATTTTGACACAAAAAGTTAATAGCTCAAGAATAGTGTTTATGCTTAATTTTGTTCTTTCGCCAAGATGGACACCATTTTCTAATTAATTTCTAACAATATTTATTGTTTTATCCACTGGGACATTTGTAAATAAACTAACAACATCAAAACTTACCAGTGTATTATTTGGATCAATATTAATGTTAGATAATTTTTCTAAGAAATGTTTAGAATTTTTAATGTACACTGAAAGAAAACAGTTAATTAAACTACCTTTCAGTTGCTTCGGTAATAATCATTCTTTTATTTTTAGGTAACATAGCTATTTTTTTAATAATGATATTAGCTTGATCTTTCGAGAACTATTAAAGTTGTCTTTCTGAAATCAAGGTATTACTGTTAATAAATTACTGCATAACACTAACTAGTTGGTTTAGTTACAATCCATTTACGTGTTAATAAAATCTTAGCAGATTTACTATTATGTTGCGGTTTAATTGTGGTAATTAAGTTTATTATTTGTGTTTATTAAATGCATCAAATAAAGTTTCCATTAATAAAGGCAGAGAAAGACCTTCCTAATACTATTAGATATTCAGGTATTACAAGTGGGCGCTTTAATAATCATAACTAAAGTCATTTAGCTAGATATGAATCGTTAAAAATCGATATACTTCGGTAGCGCTCGTCAACGAAAAGTCTTCCAAAAGAAGCGCAACGTTGTTGCTGGTATTTCAGTTTTGTGCTTCGTGTGGTTTGGGTAGGGTAGGTTTTTAATAATAATTATATTTGGGCATTTAAATAAACCCATACCAGTGTTTTTTTCAGAGGCAAATGATAGCGCAGCAATTCATAATTATACAGGGTAAGACGAATTTTTTCGTTTATTATATGCATATTTTACAGACATTAAAATTTAACATTTTGGTTTGACCGTTTAATTCCTTTATCATTTTTGTACAAAAAGTATACCTTATGTAAATCGATATCTTGGACCATTCTTCATAAAATCGCATTTTAAAAACCAGAGATACCCCTATTTTGTATATAAAAAAAAATTCATTTTTTGAGGAAAATATTAAAATGTGGTTTAAAAAAATTAAAAATGGTGTTTAAAGGCCTTTGAAACTTTATAACACAAATAAAGACTGTTTTTTAAAAATTTTACCATATTTTAATAATTTTCTCAAAAATTGATTTTTTATTACATACAAAATGGGGGTATGTCTGGATTTAAAATGCGTTTATATGAAAAACGGTCCAAGGTATCAATTTAAATAAAGTATACCTTTTTTGTACAAAAATGATAGAGAAATTATACGGTCAAACCAAAATGTAATTTTTTACCTCTGTAAGAAATGCATTAAATAAACGAAAAAATTCGTCTCACCCTGAATAATTATGACTTACGGCGCATCATTTGCCTATGAAAAAAAGCATTGGTACGAGTTAATTTAAATGCCTAAATATCCCTCCCTCCTCCCTCAGGAAGCGCGATAGAACTTCTTTTTATATGAAGTACTAACATTATTTTGGCTCACTCTACCACCCAAATCACTTTTGAGCTCACCTTTCCGGACACCCTGTATATTCCAGCAAGCTACATTTGTTGCTACTTTAATTAAAGCTTAGGTATTACCCTAAGTCCTAAAAATTATAACCATACAAAAGCTCTTTAGTTAAGTCCATTAACATTACAATATTGATCATAATGTTGATATAGTAATACTGATAATAAGATTGAATATCAGTCACAACTAAGTCCATTGAGCAGTAAAAAGTAAATGACTTAATTACCATAATGTCATGGACTAACAGCGGTAACTAGACGACTTTAATAACCACACTACCAATGCCAAATAATGGTCGCTAACATATCAGATATTTTTCGGTTATTAAGCCGACTTAGTTATAGTAACTAATTTGGAAGTAGAAAGTCAACTTTAATTATGGCATTAACTGATCTTATCTGTCCCCTATTTAACTGAGATAATTTAGTTATGATTATTAAAACTTTAATTATGGTTGCTAGAAATTTCTCTCAGTGTATGTATCAGTTTTTTTAGATGCTTTGGTAAAAACACTGATACATACATTAAAAATTCTAAACATTTCTTAGAAAAATTATCTAACATTGATGTTGATCCAAACACTGGTAAGTTTTGATGTTGTTAGTTTATTCACAAATGTCCCAGTGGATAAAACATTAAATATTGTTAGAAATTAATTAGAAAATGATGTCCATCTTGGCGAAAGAACAAAATTAAGCATAAACACTATTCTTGAGCTATTAACTTTTTGTGTCAAAACAACATATTTTCAATATAACACTGATTTTTATAAACAAACCTCTGGCATGGCTATGGGTTCACCTTTATCACCTTTATTAAGTAATATTTTTATGGAAAACTTTAAATCAATATTTGTAGAAAATTATCAATATAAACCTTTAGTTTGGTGGAGATATATAGATGACATTTTTTCTATATACCAACATGACGAACACTGTTTAAATAATTTTTTAAGACACATTAATACACAAGAACCAACTATTAAGTTTAGAAAAAGAAAACAACTCACAACTACCATTTCTTGACATTTTAATAAAAAAGATTTAAACAATTTTGAAACAAAAATCTACAGGAAGCCTGCACATACAAATAGATACTTAAATTTGAACTCAAATCACCCATTAATGGTTAAAAAGGCAGTTGTAAAAAGTCTATTTAATAGAATTAAAGTCATTTGTTCAAATCAAAATATAAATATTGAAAAAGATTATTTAAAAAATATTTTAATTCAAAATAATTATCCCCTTGATTTTATAAATAATTATTTCCTTAAATTTAAAACTCCAGTTATAAGACAAAATCAAAATAGACCTATTACAAATTTATTTTTAAGATACCTTCCCGGACTATCAAATAAAATTCGACGAATAGCACATAAATTTAATATTCGCACAATCTTTAAAACACAAAACACTATCAGATCTCAATTAAGAAAAACAAAACCATAAAACTTAAATGAAAATACAAAAAATGTCATTTATAAAATACCTTGCGAATGCAAAAAGTTTTATATAAGTGAAACTTGTTGACCATTAGCCAAACGCATAAAAGAACACAGATCATACATTAAAAACACAGAATTTTATAAATCAAAAATCTGCCAACACGCATTTGATAACAATCATAGAATAAACTGGGATGCTTCGAGCATTTTAGCAAAGGAAACTTGTTCTAAAAAACGTAAAATCAAAGAAAGTGCGTATATATTATCAAATAAAGATAATTGTGTAGCATTAATTTCAGTTAATTTAAATAACACTTGGTTGCCTTTGCTTGATACTGAAGTATCTTCAGGAAGACTAAAAATTAACTAGCTATTCACCTTTTTTGTAATATAAACAATAAATACACCAGCAACCAGTTATCTATGTCACTATGACACTATAACCAAACAAACATATTTGACATTTAATGTCAAAGACGTTTCAGAATCTCCTAAAAAACATAAACATTTTAAAATTTAAAACCTAATAATAGTAAATTTTTATATTTTATTATTTGTATTCAATTTATCTTGACAACGGTGGCAGATTTGCCACCGAAACGTCGATTTTAAAGAATCCTTTTACATGTATTAATTTTTTTGGTTTTTAATACTTTTAATTTTATTTTTGGCGAGTACCCAACTAATTACCATCCATTAAGATTAAAATCAGTCCTTTAATTTCAAAAGTCACTATTTTGTTGTTCTGAGGTGTTTGTTAAACGTAAAGCCAGATAGTAACCACATTTTTTTGCAATTTAGTTTAAACGACTGACACAACAAGCTGGGAAGAGAAATAAAGATTGGGAAAATTCACAACAGAATATACAGGGAAAGTTCAACAAAATACAAATATATATGGAAACTTTAACAAAAGCAAGAAAACTTGCTTCAAGATTAATTTGGAAGCTGAAAGGAAAGTGGCCCCACAGCAACGAAGAACTTGTGATCAAGACGAGGATAGCACCAGCAAAGAGAAAGAATGGCAATTTGTTAGCAGAAACAAAAAGCGAAAGAACTTGGGAAGTGCTGAGAATAATAAAAGCGAATCTGCAGGCTTTGTTGGAACAGACAGAAAAGTTTGGCTCTATATATACCCAGTAAAACGTGAAGCAACTGAAGAAGCTATAACAACGTATATAAAAAACAAACCTAATTTCAAAAATACAAAAATCAAAATACTAACCAGAACTGCCGTCAGAAGCTTACAGAGTAAGAAGATTTGTAGTGACAGCACCCTCTTCATATAAAAACGAAATGTATGATCCAAACTTTTGGCCTAAAAACGTAGACATAAAAAGATTCGACTTCCGAAAACATTAAGAATTTTTAGCAGGGTCTTTTTATAGATAACAACGAATGCGGCTACAATAAAAAGAATCACTTAAAGGTAACTTTGAAAAACAAAAATATAATTTTTATGGAAATAAAACAAACAAACAAGAGCTTAAGCCAAACCTAACGCTGAGCATACTACATCATAATGTCCAGTCTATCGGAAACTCTATTAACCAGATTGAGAAATTTGTTTGTGATTACAAGCAGTGTATTGCATTATGTATTAGTGAACATTGGAAATCTAAGGACCAGCTGCCAGCATACAATGTAAGGGGTTTTAACCTTGCATCGGCATACTGCAGACCACATGGAGGTACAGCCATCTATGTTAAGAGTGAAGTGAAATGGCAAGAAAGGAAAGACATTACATGTATATCTGAAACTGGGGTGTATGAATGCGCAAGTATTGAGGTGGAATTAAATAAACAATGCGCAATAATTATCAGCATTTATCGTGCACCTCAGCTGATGTGAATAGATTTTTAAATAAGGGTGAAAATGTTCTTTCTAGTATTCTAAATGAGGGTTGTTTAATATTTTTGGCTGGTGATTTTAATATAGATATAAGAAATAGGGATGCTAAGTGCAGTTTATGTCTTTGCTTAGTTCTTTTAACTTAAATCCGTCGATTTTAAAATATACTCAAATATACAGCACAACCAAAACCTGCATTGATAACATTTTTACAAATGTACAAGCGTACAGGTCAGAAGTAATAGACACCCACCCATATATCTGATCATACGGGTCAAGTAATTCATTTCGAAGTTGCTTTCGATACTGGGCCTACTAATAAGGTAAGAAGGAGAGTTTTTAGTTCCCGAAATTAAGAAAATGCTTGCTGAACAAAACTGGAACAGCCTTTTTAATGTAAGTGAAACTGATATTAATACTCAATGGGAACATTTTATGAATATTCTTATCCCTGTTTTCAACAAATGTTTTCCATATGTCTCTATCAATACAAAGTCAAAAGACCTAATTTTAGCAACCCAGAATTGGATGCTTGTAAAAACCAGTTATAAAAAATAGACTTATTGTTAGTTCTTAGTAGATCTGACAACAGGTATATTGAAACATATCGTTTGTGTAGGCAGATATACAATAAATTAGTTATCGAGTCCCGTAAGAACCTATATGAACGAGAAATCATTAATAGTGACAATAAGTCAAAAAGCATATGGAGAGTAGTTGGCGAAATTTCAGGGAGGGGTAACGAAGAGCAAAATCCTATGTTGAAGGGAAATGCAGAACAAACAGCTAACAGTTTTAATGATTTCATTCTTAATGCGGCAGCGGAATTGGTGAAAACCTTGCCTCAGGCGCAGTTTTCATGCAATTTTCCTACAAATAATAACACCATGTTTGTCAACCATTAACGATTAATGAGATAATTGAAATAATTTCTAATTTAAAAAACAAGTCAAGTTCGGATTTGATGAACTACCGAATAATCTGGTAAAAAAATGTGCATATGAATTAGCAGAGCCTCTATTTCATATAATAAATAATTCATTTAAATATGGTGTTTTTCCTAAAAATCTAAAACTAGCCTTAGTCAAGCCAATTTATAAGAAAGGAGACCAATCTTTACTACAAAACTATCGTCCTGTGAGTTTGATATCTGTTTTTTTCCAAAATATTTGAAATAGCTATGGCTAAAAGACTTTTAATTTTTTTATATAAATTCAAATTATAAAGTAACACACAGCACGGGTATCTTGATAGAAAATCAATTGAAACTGCAGTATATGATTTTATACAAAATATTATAACAGGAATGGAAGATAAGGATACAATTATGGGAATGTTTTTAGACTTATCCAAGGCCTTTGATTGCCTTAATCACAACATCCTTTTGGAAAAACTGCACCGGTATGGAGTCAGAGGAACAGCTCTTTTTTAATTCAAGTCATACCTTTCGGAACAAAAACAAAAGGTTTTTCTCAAAAGAAGGCCTTATTTCATTGGGCATTCCACAGGGTAGCGTAATGGGTCAAAGTTTTGAACAGTTTTAAATTGTATAAAAAACAAGTTTTTAATCTAATTTTAAATAAAGAACCGTTTACCATAGGTGAATTTTTAAAACTACTAATTTTAATATGTCTGTCATTACCCAAGCAACACAAGAATTTGCCTTTTCGTTTAATAAACGTTTATTAAACGATATTGTCGTGTATTTTTGATTTTGGTATATTTATTACACCTCTATTAAACATTTTTTAAACACGTGCATATTTTAATCGTATATTCAACGTATGTCATATCATCTTCTAATATCATAAAATTTTTAAAAAATATTTTACTTTATATTATGGTCTCATTTATGTGCGTGTTTTAAAAATGCACAAAAAATATGTTTATATTTAGTTTGGAACTATTAATGATAATCTCATGAAACACTCTTATTTTCGAGTATTTTAAAAACGTTTTTTTTTCTTACTATTTACTGAAATTTCAACGTGTGAAACTAAAGCATAATCGACGTCTATTATAGATTATTTTTTATTATAAAACTAACTATTATTGCTTTAGAATCATTATTATCATTCTCCTATGACCATATCATTGGTTTAGTAATAATATTTTTATAATTTTAACTTGATGTTAATATTTGCAAATATTTGACTTGTGCTGTATATAAATAATATTGTCCAAAATTCCCTAAAAGTAAACGTACCAATAATCTACAAAATTTACTCATCCGTTCGGCATTATTCTAATAACAGCCTTACAATAACGACACGTGATGCGCGGCAGTCGCTTTTCTCCTCGGCTTTGTAACTAACCAAGTTCGAAGTGATTTATGAGATTCCATGGCCGCCGAAAGCCGCTAAACAAAACGTCAGCCGGCTTCATGTTTCTTGTTGTAAAATATTGTGCAGTGCATTGTTTTTCCGATTGCTAATAAAGTAAGTACCTACTTTTTACCTTTATTTTAATTGCGCCCATATCAATTCAATAGTTATACATATTACATATAATATTAGATAAGAATTGTTGATGTTTTATTTGATGAAGTCGGCAAAAATGGCCGCTGAACCTGTTGCGGAAATTTTCGTTTTAATCTCTCAACCCCTATTATACCTTATTTATAAGGAATGATTATGGCTCAAACACTTGGATTAGGTGAATGTCACACCTAACACCTCTGTTTTGTTTTAATTTTTAGTACACTAAAATAAAAATTATTAAAATATATCTTGGTTATTTAATGGTCTATTATACGTTCTTAATACACCATTTATAAACGTCTAATATATGTATACGCTTTAATTTATGTGTATTGTGTACTATTTTAGTATTATTTTTAATTTTCTTAGAAATGTTTGGGTTGAAAGAAGTCGTCCATATTCTCAAAGAGACCTGTTATAACATATCAAGAGAAAACAACAAAAAGTCTCGGTCTTAACACTTTTTACTAATTAACTGTTAAATGGTGACATGTGTTTCGCTCCTAAGAGCATCATCAGACCTAAAAAATAATACAAACAAAACCAATCAATTACAATAAAGACCTTAAAATTAAACAAATAATAAAACACGTGTTCATTTATTTTTTATCCTCTATCATATTCAGAAAAAAATTGAGGAAAGTTCCCCATTGAATCACCACTAATTAGGCTAAACTAGGAAGCATTCGTTTAAGGAGACATTGACATGCAAAGCACTGAATGGTAATTTCAAATACATTTTACTAAACCGCACTTGCTAAAGGTTCACCCAAACCAACGCGAGATGCGGGAACGGGACGGGAGCGGGACGAATTTGGACACAAAATATTCCTCATGGATATAGGAGTATTGTTTTATGATGCGGGACCTATTTCTACAGCGGGATATATGTATGTATTCACAACGCGTTGGTGTAAATATATTCATATCCCGCTGTAGAAATAGGTTCTGCATCCGTTTCGCCCCCGTCCCGTTCCCGCATCCCGCGTTGGTTTGGGCGTATCTTTAATCTACCCTAACAATTAATTTATTATGCAAAAAAACACTAAGATCACCTGTACTTTTTAGTGACTTTGGGTTTTCTTTTTTTTACAGAAGCGGTCAAAATTTCATTTCAAGGTAAGGACCAGGTGCAGGGAGTTGCATTTGTCGGAGAACTCACAGACAAAGCTATCGGACAGGCATGCCAAGATTGGCTTAAACTGTCCAAACAGCGATACCGTAATGCCAAAACGTGAAAGACTCTATTATTATGTTTGATTCTAGAATTTTTTTAAGTTTCAACTGTTTTTTTATGTTCTATACAGTTTTTGTTGTGTTTTTATTACTTTTATTTATTAGAGTTGCAGTGTTAAGTGTTACCAGTTGCGTCCTTTTGATTTGAGAATTTGTTATTTTATTTATTTTTTTTTAGATTTAGTAAGCCTAAACGAATGTATTACCTAATACATATACCTATATTATACATACAAAATAAACGTTTTTCGTATACGTCAATATTTGATTTATTTCATATGGCTTTTTTAACGTAAAATTTATTCTAAATATAAACGTATAAAATTTAAGACTTTTTAACGTGTTTAGTAAACGTTACAGTTTTGTATATTATATACCAATTTATAGGGTTTATTAGAAACCGCTTTTTAATTGCTCATTTTATATTATAAATAAACGTATACTTTCAACGTCTAAAATTTGGATAGTACTGCAATATTAATACACCTATATTAGGCGGACATTTTAACCTATATTAAAGGTTAGAAATAAACTAAAAATATACTAGTGGTATATACGTAATTAAACGTTTATTAGAGGATTCTGTGTTGCTTGGGTAATATTAAATTTTAATTATTAAGTAAATGATTAAGTAGGGTATGTTTTTATGTAACTGAGTGTTTAAATGTTATACCTATTTCTCTATTTTTCCATAGTTTGTTACGTTATGCACACTATGGGCCTTTTGTGACGCCATTTCATTTTATTGTGCACTGTTTTTATACTGTACAGTTCATCTGAATAAAGAGATTTATTATTATTATTATTATTCAATAATGAAAAGCGCTAACTTCATTTTATTCCAAAGACACTTTAAAGCGGCAGTGCCCACGATAACTAAATAGTGGTAAAAAAGCCGAAAGTTTTAATCAACTTTCATACTTCATTCATCATAAAATAACTTTAAGGTAGGAAATGTTAGGTCTATTTAATCTGGACCAACATTTTCTGAAAATATACCAATTAGTAGAATACATTTAAGAATTAGGAATGTAACTTTTTAAATTTTTAAGATGCAAGAATTTCTCAGTAATCACATGAGTTCTACGCCATGGGGTTGGATAAAAAGTGACAATGGTAAACTAATTCTCTTAAAGACATAACAAAAGTAGCACTCCCAAATCTACTACAACGATATTTTTGTACAAAGAAAGTGCGTATGTGATTTTTTCTTGTCAAAAGTTTGACATTAGGTGCTAAAGCGGGGCCAATGTTGTTGGGTTACTTACGACATTATTGAAGTTGTACAGTGGTAGTTGAAGAAATAACTGACGTTTTGTAACCAAGAGTTTAAATTGAAAAACTTACTTTAATTTAAATTTGTTATTTATATTTTGTTAAAGTAAATATATTAGGTTAATTTTGATTCATAATTTCATTTTATTTTTAATTTTTTCGATTAACTTAAAAAACTGTATTTTTTTAGGTGCTATATTTAATTTTTTATACAAAAAATGGGTCGCATTAAGGTCTAAAAATAATGTATACTTGTGTTGCCATGCGGTATGAATTTCAAATATAGGAGCAAACTTGGACTTAAATTCATCTTAGGTTATAACCTAAATTATTACCTACTAGGCGAGTTGTAACATGCCTAGTAATAATTATGGGGTTCAGTGTGCTAGTTTATAAATTCCTACGCGATATCTGTGCCGGCGCGTGGTAGTATTTTACACTAATTTGTTAAAAAAGATCAATTTAAAGCTTTCTCAATTTTAACACGTGTTTCAGCGAAGTATAAATTCATAAAGCATATCCCCAATATCTGGTAATTCTTAAACCACCTAACTTTCATAGTAGAGATGGTATGTATGCGTCAGCATAATAGAAGTAGTTTTTCCCATGTATTTCTTATGGGAGAAATTTAAGGTTCGGTCTGCAGTTTTATTTCCGGTGTTATCAGCTGTGAAGCACGCTTGGGTTGTAATTATTAATTTATTAAATATGATATTACGGTATAATTTTTTCTATTATTAAAAACAACTTTAAAAAACGGGGCTTAAACACCGCGGTGGGGCGTTCTTACACCTGGGGCGGCGGGTTTACACCTGGGGCATAGTTCGAAAATTAGTGGGGCCTTAGAATTAAAGTAATAAAATTTGGTAAATAGTTGCGGTTAGATATAATAAACGTTAAAAAACAGTATTTACTAAATAAAAGCAGTGGTTGTAGTAAAACATTTATTAAAAAAAAATCATTCATGGTTGCCATATTGCTAAATATTCCTTAGAATAATGCCTTATAAAATAAAAAGCAGTGATTGCAGTAAAGAATTTATTTTTAAATTAAAAAATACATTGTTGCCACATTGCTAAATAATTTTAGAATAATGTAATTATTAACAGTAAGCATAATCGTACGGATAAAATTCAGAATTTAAATAAAGCTTTGCATTTGATACACCCCAATGATCAAATAAGCAACAATTTTTCTTGTAGTTATCTTTTCGAGCTGCCGAAACCTAAAATTATCCATCTTGGTCTTTCCACCTGCACCGAAGTTTTAATGGTCTATATAAGATGTTTTCCAATCGGTATTGAAGGATGTTCTGTGAGTTCCCAGCTTCTAAAACCGATATCCAATTCAGTTCCACTTCCGACAATCTGTAAAAGTTCCAGTCGTTTAGCATCGGATACTGTAATATGTGGTAGCTTCCAAACAATTTTATGAATATTAACTTCTACATTTTCTCCATCGGCAGTGTTAATAACGGCATTTTTATGGAAAGAACTTCTTAACAAAATTAGTTCATGCTTAACATTTATAAGTATCTTTCGAAAATCTTCAGCGAATCCTAGTAATGTCCTTAGTGGGCCACAAACATTAAGAGTTCCGTTTGAGCCCATCCCGTCCCAGGTATAATGATCTTCAATACCCCAACAAGCGTTTTTATATTTTTATATTTAATTAACTTATTACCATTGTAAGAGACATAACCTTTCATTGTTGCTGCTATTCCAGGATATCTAATCGAATCATCTAACTTTTTCGCCAATTTCAAGACATATATATATATATATATATATATATATATATATATATATATATATATATATATATATATATATATATATATATATATACCATGAAAAATTGGATATATCACATGTGGATTTTTTAAAGATTTTAAAAGATCTACTGGTGATAAAATATACAGAATGTTCCATTTAAAAAAAAGTATTTTGCTGTATAACTCAGAAACCCGATTGTCAATTGTTTTTCTAATATTCAGTCTTAAAGAGCGTAAAAAATGCTACTAGTTTGCTAATTTAAACTATTTCGTATTTCAAATAATAACGAAGTTACCAATGACGGATACTTAATTTGGATGACCCTGTATATATATATATATATATATATATATATATATATATATATATATATATATATATATATATACATACATATATATATATATATATATATATATATATATATATATATATATATATACCGGGTGATGCATCGCCGAGCGGGACATAGGAAATCCCATGTAATTTTTAATGAGCTCAATTATTAGCTTCCCTAATTATTCAAGAGAAAAATTCTATAAAAGTTTATTGAAGATCATGCAAATCTACGCCCATGGTAAAAACTTTCGATTTTTCGGTTACCCCGTTTGCTAGTTAGATGCTAATATATTTTAAAAATTGTTACATTATTATCGCCTCATATTTATGAACAACAATAAAAATACCACTTAGCGTGACATTACGTTGTCATTTGGAAATTTAGTGCTTTATTATTATCAAAAAGTCGTACAGTGAAAAGATTAAAGTTGTATTTATACAAACGAATTAAGTTAAGTTTAACTATTAAACTAGAGTAACAAATTTCAAGAACTTATGACATTTATAATATTGACATGCTTCAATAAATTATTAATATTATTATAATAATTAATATGTTGGAAATAAACTTAAGATTTGGGAAAATTTTCAAATATTTCTGCATTGACTGCTAGACAATAACCCAGACGTTCATAAAATTGTCTTTTAACATTGGCTAACTGGTATATTAAAATTTGATTGCATTCTGCAGAAATATCATTTTTTAACTCATCTAGATTAGAGTAATTTTTAGTCATTTGGCGAAATATCAGAAGACCTGGCTGGCCAATTTATGGTGTGATGTGGGCCAATAACATTTCCATTAAAAGCATTGTGTAAATATTCCCGAACAGCCAGGGTATTATGTGTCGGGCAGCTATCCATTTGCAGGAAATCCCATGTAATTTTTAATGAGGTCAATTATTGGCTCCCTAATTATTTTAGAAAAAAATTCTATTAAAATTTATTGAAGAGCATGCAAATCTACGTCCATGGTAAAAACTTTAGATTTTTCGGTTAATCCGTTTGCTACTTAGATACTAATATATTTTTAAAAATTGTTACATTATTATCGCCTCATATTTATGAACAACAAAAAAAATACCAGTTAGCGTGACATAACGTTGTCATTTTAAAATTTAGTGCTTTATTATTATCAAAAAATCGTAGAGCGAAAAGATCAACCATTACTTATACTACTGAAGAAAAAGTATTGATGATTAAATGGAACTATCAAGAAAATAGTTACCAAAAGGTGTCAGACATTTTCGCTGCTCAGTATCCGAATAGACCGATACCCGGAAAATCAACAGTCGATAGGACTATCAAAAAATGTGAGACCAAAGGCACAGTGATAAATAACTGCAGATGTGAAGCTAGGGAGTATCAAAGAGAAGAAAATGTAAAAGATGATAGAGATAGAGACTTGGAAATTTTATTGCACGTGGAAGAAAATGAAGGGAAGGTGAGTACAAGGAAACTTCAGGATATCCTACGAAAAGATCAACTCCGGATTTTTACATACATTTCATACAAATATGAAAGACATCAAGAGCTAAGGAATGGGGATAAAATACGACGGCAGGAATTTTTGTTTTGACATGATGGAAAGGGCAAACATGGACAGTGAATTTTTAAGAAATATTTGTTTTATTGATAAGTGCACATTTACGTTAAACAATGAACCCAATCATCAAAATTACCGATACTGGAGCAAAGAACACCAACACAGATTTGTCGAAACGACGACACAATATCCACAGAAAGTAAATGTTTGGGCGGGGATTTTCGGACAACATATTATTGGACCATTCTTTCTTAATCAAAATTTGAATGCAGAATTTTATTTGGAACTACTCGAAGAACTAATTTTACCCGCTTTAAACGATGTATCCAGGGAAAATCAGGAAATTTTGTACCAAATGCAGAAATATTTGAAAATTTTCCCAAATCTTAAGTTTATTTCCAACATATTAATTATTGTAATAATATTAATAATTTATTGAAGCAAGTAAATACTATAAATGTTTTAATTTCTTGAAATTTGTTACTCTAGTTTAATAGTTAAACTTAACTTAATTCGTTTGTATAAATACAACTTTAATCTTTTCACTGTACGACTTTTTGATAATAATAAAGCACTAAATTTCAAAATGACAACGTAATGTCACGCTAACTGGTATTTTTATTGTTGTTCATAAATATAAGGCGATAATAATGTAACAATTTTTAAAAATATATTAGCATCTAACTAGCAAACGGGTTATGATCTTCAATAAACTTCAATATAATTTTTCTCTTAAATAATTAGGGGAGCCAATAATTGACCTCATTAAAAATTACATGGGACTTCCTATGTCCCGACAGGCGATGCATCACCCGGTATATATATATATACAGGGTCATCCAAATTAAGTGTCCGTTATTGGTAACTTCGTTATTATTTGAAATACGAAATAGTTTAAATTAGCAAACTAGTAGCATTTTTACGCTCTTTAAGATTGAATATTAGAAAAAACAATTGACAATCGGGTATCTGAGTTATACAGCAAAATACCTTTTTTTAAATGGAACATTCTGTATATTTTATCACCATTAGAAAGATGTTTTCAAATCTTTAAAAAAATCCACATGGGATATATCCAATTTTTCAGGGTTTCGGAGATAGCCATCGTCAGAAATTTTATAGTACACTTGCATTTTTTAAATAAAACACCCTGTATATTAAATTACCAATAAATAGATATTTAAAAGAGCTTTAAGAAAATACCACATTTGATATGTCTATCTGTTATAGTTTTGGGAATATGGCCATTCAAATCTAAAAATTACGTTAAATTTCCATTATATCACAGCTTTAAGCTATATATTAAAATGGGGTAATTTAAGGGAGGAATAAAGAAAGATGCGTACTCTTCGGTGTTGCAAATATGACTACTTTATTTTTAAATTTCAGTAACTACCAACTGTTCCCATAACTACAAATAAACATTTAGTTTCCCTAGATACTAACAGATGGAGGTACTTGTCACAAATATATTATATTTTAAACTTATCTTAATACTTTAAGCAATAAGTTTTAGTGTCAGAAATAAAACGGGGAAAATATCTACTATCTTTCAAATTTAAATGGCTATATTTCCCAAACTAAAAAGATAGGTACATTAAATGTGGTTTTTCTTAAAGCTTTTTAAAATATATTTTTAATAATGATACCATATACAAGGTGTTTTATATAAAAATCCAGTTTACTATTAAACTCCTAAGGATGGCCATATTTCCGAAACTATGAAAAATTGTATACAGGTCTGGAAAATCGTTATTGAACCATTGGGATTAACAAGTGGAAAAAAGAGAAAGCGATCTTGCCTTAAGATAGAGAGTAACAGAAAATTAAAAATACCCCTATTTTCAAATGCAATGATGCCATATGTATGTATACGCCTTGCTCGCAACCCCACCCTTGTCTGCAGTATTATGAGATGGAAACCATACCGGCTCGGCTGCGCGGCCGGAAGCATTTGGACGAAGAGAGTTCATTTTCAAGTTGATTGTAGTGTTGCAAACTGCTGTCATTTCTTTTTAAATGTTGGTTTATATCGTTCAACAAAAACTTCAAATTATTAACTGGTACTATGGGTAATTCAGCAGAAAAAATATTTGGAAGAATTGCACTTTTATTTGAAGGAGGTCAATGTCAATTTAAAAAAAATGGTATCAACAAGATGGTTGACCGGCTCATCACGCCAGGAAAATACAACAATTTTTAGAAGTCACATTTCCAAATCCTATAATCAGCGGAAGAGGTACCATAAAATGGTCTCCAAGATCACCGGATCTGACACCAAATGATTTTTTTCATTGGGGACATGTTAAGCAACAAATTTATAGGCAATGTCATGAACGTGCCAATGACTTAGATGAACTCCGCAAAAAAATTAGTCAGGTTCTTATAGGCCTATCACCTAAAATACTTGAAAAAACAAGAACCGAATTTTATAACAGTTATATTGTCTTACACAAAATGGTGGTCTCTTTGAGAACCCTGTAAACTAAGACTTTTAAAAGTTTTAAAATGTTTATAAGAAATTTTGTTACGAGTACTTTTTTGTTCTTTATTTCTTTTTAAAATTATTTGTTTATTAATTTTTTGATTTGCTTTTTATTTTTTCAGTTTTGTTTAGCACCAAACGGCAAAAAAATAATGCTCTTAAAAATAGCAGTACTTGATGCATTTAAAGCAAAAATTCATCATATAAAGTCCGCGCATTTAGTACGTCGGTGGCTTCTTTATTAAAAGGCCACCGACGTCATCAGTATCTACGCGAAATCTTCTGTAACTTTCAATCGCGGTTTCGAGGGATTCGTATCGTTACCTAGAAAGTAGACATTTAAAAGATTTGATTTGAAAAAATTAATTACATTTTAAATACGGGATGAGGAAATAAGAGGAGATTTTGCGCAGAAAATGATGACGTCGGTGGCCTCTTTACTAAACGCGCGGACCCTACCATATCTAATATTTACGTAAAAAAATTATCAAAAATACACAGCGTAACACCCTCCATGCCTGCACACAAGCAACTGCGTGCTCGACAGGGTTGCCACAATTATTTTTAAAAAGTACTAGATTCCAGAAAAAAAAGTACTAGAAAGTACTAAATTTCAGAAATAAGTTAAAGCTAAAAAAATCGTTTTTAACATTCAGTAACTTTTGGTCAATTTGTCGTCTTGTAACACCTATCCTGGTAATATTGTAGTTGTTTTTCCGATCAAAATAATTTTGAAGAGCAAAAAAACAAAAAAAAGGTTTTCACGTTGTTTTCTTTCAATTTTCCAATTCTACGGACTATTGTAGCTGTTTTTTTCGATCAAAATTATTTTGAAGAGCAAAAAAAAAAGGTCTTCACATTGTTTTCTTTCAATTCTACGGACTAAATTAAATTAAATTCTAAATCATCACACATTTTCAAAAATGTACTAGATTTTGATCAGTACGTACTAGATCACTAGATTCTATTAAAAGTACTAGATCTAGTACAAATGTACTAGGTGTGGTAACCCTGGTGCTCGAGGCTCGAGCTCGAGACAAAGCGAGTGCGTTGGCGCTGCTATTATTGGTGGGGAAAAAGGAAGGGAGACGAAATTCGGACGGGCGCGTCTGCGCTGCTCAGCTGTCGAGTACAGGGTTGCCGACCTGCCCTAAATTTCAGGATAAAATTAAAATAATAATAGTAATAAAAATTTTATTAAACTTTTTTACTTTATTTTTGTGGTTTTAGAATGTAATTGTATAATTTATATTTAATTTTTAAAATTTGTTGATTTTCAGAAAAATAAAAATATTAATTTAGGGCTTTCTGGGGACAGATTTTTTTTCGAAGTCGGGTCGACTAGAATCCTTTGTAATTTATTTTTACTGGCAAGCCATTTGCTGTGTTGCAAACTGCTGCTAATCCTGCAAAATTAATATATTTTTTTATTATTTTGGTCGATATCGTTGTCAAGGAGTACAAATTATTAAGTAGTACTATGCTGGTTATTCAGCAGAAGAAATAATTAGGAGGTTTGCATTATTTAAAGGAGGTCCTGTACCGGTAATAAGTACAATTTTTAAAATTATTATATAAGTTTGAAATCATCGGCCGTTAACGAAACTGTAGGAAGTTCCACCTGCACCTCCATTAACTGAGGAACGGCAAGTGCGTGATACTGCTGCATTTTCGCCCCTACAGTAATGCGCCCTGGTGCCTTGCACCACTTGCACCACCCGGTAGACACTGCCCTGGTCATAAGCATATCACATCAAATGCTTGAAAACCAAAGAGAACCGAATTTAATAACAGATTGAAATATTGTCTTGCTAAAAATGGTGGTCTCTTTTAGAACCACAAACTAAGATTTTAAACAGATTTTCCACATTGTATAAACATTTTTGTTAGAAATACTTTTACGTTCTTGTAATTTTTGTAGAGAATTTTTTTTTATATTTACTTTATTTTTTTGAAAGTTATAAAAATATGCCTCCCAACTTTACAGGATGTAATGTACACTCCCCATGCATGTCTACCATGCTACTGAATTGAATACCAGTGTGGCCGGTGGGTTACGATAAAAATTCAACGCGTTGTTCTAAAAATCCCTTTTTTGTGATACTTTGAAAAAAATCCTCTAATGTAAGGTCACATTTAAGGGCTGCCTTTTAATTGGAAAAAATGCATTTTCTACGCCAAAGAAATTGAGAACCAGAAAAAATATTTACGTAAAGATCGAGAATTTAAATAAAAAGTAAGTTAAAGTAATGGTACGTTAACATCTGACATTTATTGCATGATATTTATGTCATTTGGAAATTCTGGCTAATGTAAACGGTCAAACATGTATGACTGACATAAATTTTTGATTGTTTACACTAGCCAGAATTTCTGTCTGACGTAAATATCATGCAATAAAAGTCAGATCTAAACGTACCTTTAAAAAGGTGTTTTACACCATTCTAATAATTCAAATTATAGCCATATTCAACGTTAAATGGCGATCAGAGTAGACTACCTTTTAAACCGTTAAAAAACCCGTTTTTACTTTAAAAATCCCTTTTTTCCTTGTCATTAAAAATCCTCGAAAAAGTCTTTGGCAACACTGTTGAATACCAGAACGCTGCACGCAAAACGAAAACCGTGGGCGCCGCACTATGGGATAAAATCCATTATTCCGCCCAAAAGCAACTTTGTACACAAAATTATACAAGGATTTGACGACTTCTATTAGGTTAATAAGAAACTTGAAAAGGTATTTTAAGAATCAATTAAAATTATAGAACTAAAAATTATTAAGTATTAAATAAAACGTGTTTTAGCTTTGTCGAAAAATCATTTATATTATTCTTACCCATGTAAACATAAATATACAACATTTAATTTACCAAGTTAAATATTAGCCTAATATACTAAAAAAGTAAAAGAATTAAAATAATAAAAACTATTGTTGTGTTTCCGATGTAAAGTCTCGCGAAGTCTTGCTACTTTTGTCAAACATTTTTTTACCATTTTCTTTATTGGTTGTTGTACTAACAATTACCTGGCTTTTTGCTACTTCTAAATATAAGGACAGATACATTTTTCTTTATAATTTACCAGGTTTTTTATTTTAAAATTACCATTTTTTGTTCTAAACTGCATATCTAAAAAGATAAAAGCATTCTGAAGAAAGATACGGATTTTACAAAATCTTCACAACAAAGTAGTGTTTTTATTTATTTTATATGTTAAAAAATAAAGAAAGTTGGAATGATGTAACCTTATTACGCTTCTAAGAATATTTAAAAATTATTCTTTACATTTGGATGGTTATATTTCCAAAACTAATTGAGATAGACATATCAAATGTGGTACTTTTTAAAGCTTTTTAAAAGATCTTTTGGTAGTAATATAATATACATAGTGTCCATTAAAAAATAATCATACCTATTGTCGTACCCTGTATATCATATGAGATAAAAATCATTCTATCACTGTTGGTTTATTTTGTACAATAAAAAATAATGATGTTAAGGGGGTGTAAAATGTAATAAGGCATTCTATTTTTTTAAAATATTTTTTCAGTAAAGAGCACCTCATTTTAAGTTAGATTAGTAAGAATTTTGGCCAAAAAATTTAATTTCTATCAAAGAGAACGGGGAAAAATGTGTGCATTAGACAACATTGCATTCTTATCGCATTCTCATCGCATCGTCTGTTTCAGTCGAACTTACATATGTGATTGAGTAATACTGTTGGCGCTCTCTATTCCACTTGCGCAATTGCAAAGGGCGAATAAAGATTTTCCACACCTGTATATTACATACGGACTTTTTTAAAGGATTTTGAAAGAACTTTCTAATGGTGATAAAATATACAGGGTGTTCCATTTGAAAAAGGGGTATTTCGCAGTATAACTCAGCAACCCGATAGTCAATTGTTTTTCTAATCTTTAGTCTTAAAGAGCGTAAAAAAGCTACTACCTAGTTTGCTAATGTTTCATATTTTGAGAAATAACGAAGTTACAAATGACAGACACTTAATTTGGATGACCCTGTATACAGGCTGTTTCCTACTTGCGGTAAAGAAATTGAAGATAGCATTCCTAAGCCATTTTTATAAGAAAAGTTTATATAAACATGGGTCCTCAAATTTTTCGTTCTTTAGATACAGGGTGTTAAACTTTTTAAAAATCGAAAAGTTTCTAAAACACTTTTTTAGTGTAATTTGTTAGACTAAATATGAAAGTTATTTAATGAAAGTTTTGTTGTTGTTATTACATAATTGCTAATAAAAAGTTAAAACACTTAATTTTTTAAAGAAAAAAATCTCTAATTTTTTTTATGCAGCTCTCATTATTATGCAGTTTAGAGGTTTTATCCGGAAAAATATCAAAGTAGCAAAAAAGTCAGTGGCGTACATTTTTGTTAATAATATTAGCTAAAATGCGTTCCGATTTTCTTTATAAAGTTTAACACCCTGTATCTTAGAAACCAAGCATTTTCGGACCTATGTTTATATGAACTTTTTTCCATAAATTTGGCTTAGGAATATGCTTTTAGATTTTCTTATTGCCATTAGGAAACACCCTGTATTCCAGGTGTTCCTAGCCGGTGGCTCACCCCTATAACTTTTTTGTTTTTTGAAATTTTAAAATAAAATTTGGTTCTGAAGATATGTTCTTTATTGGTTTGGCGGATTCATTGATTAGATTTTATTTTTTGGTAGACGCCAAGTTATATAAAAAACGAAAAATTCCAAAAATGAAAAATAAGTAAATAAAAAACTATAAATCAACGTTTCGGTGACAAGTCTGCCAACGTTGTCAAGATAAAATTAAATTAAAATAAAAAATTTAAAAATTAATTATTATTTAGGTTTAAAATTAAAATTTTTTAGCTTTTTGTTAGGGAAATTCTGAATACCTTTGACATTAAATGTGAAATATGTTTGTTTTAAAAGAATGCAATGATACCATGTGAATGTATACGCCCACTTTCCTGCAGTAGTGGGAGATGGAAACCGAACCTGCGCGGCCTCCGGCCGCGGAGCATTTGGAGAGAGTTCCTTTGCAAGCTGATTGGGGTCTTGCAAACTGCTGCCATTTCTTTTCAAAATTTTGGTTTATACCGTTCAACAAAGAGTTTAAATTATTAAGTGGTACTATGCTGGTAATTCAGCAGAAGAAATTTAGGAGACTTGCATTTTTATTTGAAGTCGGAAGCCAGAAGACGTACCTTAAAATGGCCTTCTAGATCACCGGATCTGACACCAAATGATTAATTTTTCATTGGGGACATGTTAAGCAACAAATTTATAGGCATCGTCATGAACGTGCAAATGACTTAGATGAACACTGCCAAAAATTAGTCAGGTTCTTATAGGCATAACACCTGAAATATTTGAAAACACAAGAACCGAATGTTATAACAGATTAGGATATTGTCTTGCAAAAAATGGTGGTCTCTTTAAGAACCTTATAGAGTAAGATTTTTTAAAAGTTTATTTAAGTTTTTATAAGAAATTTCGTTAGAAATATATTTTAATTTTTAGAATTATTTGTTTATGTTTTATTTTGGAATTGCTTTCTATTTTATTAGTTTTGTATAGCCCCAAACGCTACAAAAAATAGTGCTCCTAAAAATAGCAGTATTCAATGCATTTAAAGCAATAAATTTATCAAAAACCAAAAAATTTAATATTTACGTAAAAAAGTATTAAAATATATGAAGCAGTAACACCCTCCATGCCTGTACACAAGCAACTGCATGCTTGATACAATTAGTGGTGGGGGAGAAAGCAAAGAGAACGGGCGGGAAAAATATCTGCATCTCATTCTGTTTTAGTCAAACTTATGTGATTTAGTAATCTCCCTTCTCTTCGCCAATATGTTTCCCTCCACCGTTATTAGAGCCCAACTCTCTCGTGCCGAAACGGGAGACAAAATCCAGACGTGCGCGTCTGCGCTGCTCAGCTGTCGAGTACCTGGTTGCCAACCTGCCCTAAATTTCAGGGTAAAATTAAAATTATAATAGTAATAAAAATGTTACTAAACTTTTTTGCTTTATTTTTGTGATTTAGGAATGTATATTTCATTTTCAAAATTTAGGGACTTTCAGGAAAAATAAAAATATCAATTTAGGGCTTTTTGAACTAGGTTTCGGGACAGATATTTTTTCCGAGTCGGGTCAACTAGAATCCTTTGTAATTTATTTTTACTCGCAAGCCGTTTGCTCTGTTGCAAACTGCTGCTAATCCTGCTAAATTTGTTTTTTTTTAAGTTTTGGTCAATATCGTTTACAAAGAGTACAAATTATTAAGTGGTACTATGCTGGTAATTTAGCAGAAGAAAAAATTAGGAGGTTTGCATTATTTAAAGGAGGTCCTGTTCCAGTAAAAAGTACAATTTTTAAAATTATTATAAAAGTTTGAAACCATCGATTGTTGTAGGAAGTGCATGTGTAATGATGAGGTGCCACTTACACCTCCCTTAACTAAGGAACGGCAAGTCTGTGATACTGCTGCATTTTCGCCCCTTTTTCAAAATTTCCGTCCCTGCACTAATGCACCCTGGTGCCTTGCACCACTCGGTTGGCACGGCCCTATATATATATTGTGAACACCTAGTGTAAAAAAGTATACATTTTGGGAATTTTAAAAATATAAATTTTTGGGAATTTTAAAATAAGTATACGTTTTCATTAGGTTACTTAACATTGGGAATTTTGCTAAATAAAGATATACGTGCGGTGTCAAGGTTTTAAAAGTATAAATTAAACAATTTTCTAGGTTACTCTTATAATAATAAAATAAAAACATCAAACAAACTGGATCGCGTAGAAATGCAAAACAAATACTGGAAAATTTGATATTTAAAGAAGAGAGGAAAAGTTATAGGGAGATTAGATAAGAAGTAGTTAGTGAAGTCAAGTATAAAGTTAAAGTTTTAGTTAAGCCCCGCACGGGCTACCCCTAGTGGGGGGTATGCCCGTACAAAATTACGGAGTTAAGTTAGTTCTGGTTTGTTCTGGTTAGTTTAGTTAAAATTGCCAAGATAGTTTTTGTCCACCGGTCTAATGGTTCCAGAAGATAGTTCCATATGGTACATTTGCCCAAGTGACGTAAAGTGGCCCTATATTATGAATTTCAAAATTCCTACGTCACAAATATATATAATATATATATATATATATATATATATATATATATATATATATATATATATATATATATATATATATATATATATATATATATATATATATATATATATATATATATATATATATATATATATATATATATATATATATATTTTATCGTGCCCACCTGGTCACACTGGTATCAATTCAGTAGCTTGTTATATTTTTTGATGCATTTTTTACGTAAATGTAAAATATTTAAGTATCCTAAAAATTATTAATTTAAATGCACTTAATCCTGTAAAGATGAAAGTATTTTTTTTAAATTTAGGTCTAAACAAAACTTTTAAAAAAATAAAGTAAATATTAAAAATATATTCTCAAAAAAGCTAAAATAACGTAAAAGTATTTCTAACAAAATGTTTATACAATGTGGAAAATATTTTTAAAATCTTAGTTTATTATGGCTCTGAAAGAGACCATAATTTTTAGCAAGACAATATTTCAATTTGATATTAAATGCGTTTTTTTTTGGTTTTCAAGCATTTAAGGTGATATGCTTATGACCAGAGCCGTGCCAACCGAGTGGTGCAAGGCACATTAGTGCAGGGACGGAAATTTTGAAAAAGGGGCGAAAATGCAGCAGTATTACAGACTTGCCGTAATAATTTTAAAAATTGTACTTTTTACTGGAACAGAACCTCCTTTAAATAATGCAAACCTCCTAATTATTTCTTCTGCTAAATTACCAGCATAGTACCACTTAATAATTTGTACTCTTTGTCAACGATATTGACCAAAACTTAAAAAAAACAAATTTAGCAGGATTAGCAGCAGTTTGCAACAGAGCAAACGGCTTGCCAGTAAAAATAAATTACAAAGGATTCTAGTTGACCCGACTCGGAAAAAAATTTGTCCCGAAACCTAGTTCAAAAGCCCTAAATTGATATTTTTATTTTTCCTGAAAGTTTCCTAAATTCTGAAAATGAAATATACATTATGCAATTACATTCCTAAATCACAAAATAAAGTAAAAAAGTTTAGTAACATTTTTAATACTATTATAATTTTAATTTTACCCTGAAATTTAGGGCAGGTTGGCAACCAGGTACTCGACAGCTGAGCAGCGCAGACGCGCACGTCTGGATTTCTTCTCCCGTTTCGGCACGAGAGAGTTGGGCTCTAATTACGGTGGAGGGAAACATATTGGCGAAGAGAAGGGAGATTACTAAATCACATAAGTTTGACTGAAACAAAATGAGATGCAGATATTTTTCCCGCCCGTTCTCTTTGCTTTCTCCCCACCACTAATTGTATCAAGCACGCAGTTGCTTGTGTGCAGGCATGGAGGGTGTTAGTGCTTCATATATTTTAATACTTTTTTTACGTAAATATTAAATTTTTGGTATTTGATAAATTTATTGCTTTAAATGCATTGAATACTGCTATTTTTAAGAGCACTATTTTTGTGGCGTTTGGGGCTATACAAAACTTATAAAATAGAAAGCAATTCCAAAATAAAACATAAAAAAATAATTCTAAAAATTAAAATATAATAATAAAAAAAAACACTAATTTCTAACGAAATTTTTTATAAAAACTTAAAAAAACTTTAAAATAATCTTACTCTATAAGGTTCTTAAAGAGACCATTTTTAGCAAGACAATATCCTAATCTGTTATAACATTCGGTTCTTGTGTTTTCAAATATTTCAGGTGTTATGCCTATAAGAATCTGACTAATTTTTTGGCGGTGTTCATCTAAGTCATTTGCACGTTCATGACGATGCCTATAAATTTGTTGCTTAACATGTCCCCAAAGAAAAATTAATCATTTGGTGCCAGATCCAGTGATCTAGAAGGCCATTTTAGGTACCTCTTCTGGCTTCCGACTTCAAATGAAAATGCAAGTAAACCAAAATTTTAAAAAGAAATGGCAGCAGTTTGCAAGACTCCAATCAGCTTGCAAATGAACTCTCTCCAAATGCTCCGCGGCCGGCTGCCTCGCAGGTTTGGTTTGCATCTCCCACTACTGCAGGAAAGTGGTCGTATACATTCATATAGCATCATTGCCTTCGTAGAAAACACCTGGAATACAGGGTGTTTTCTAATGGCAATAAGAAAATCTAAAACCATATTCCCAAGCCAAATTTATAGAAAAAGTTCATATAAACATAGGTCCGAAAATGCTTGGTTTCTAAGATACAGGGTGTTAAACTTTAAAAAGAAAATCGGAACGCATCTTAGCTAATATTATTGACAAAAAATGTACGCCACTGACTTTTTGCAACTTTTATATTTTCCCGGATAAAACACCTAAAAATACAACTTTTTTATATCTTCATATTTTTAAGTTGCTTGCATAGTTTTCAAGAAAAAAAAGAGAATCCTCTAAACTGCATAACAATGGGCCATACAAGAAAAAATGAGAGATTTTTTCTTTAAAAATTAAGTGTTTTAACTTTTTATTAGCAATTATGTAATAACAACAACAAAACTTTCATTAAATAACGTTTATATATTGTCAATCACACAGTCACAAATCTCACTAAAAAAAGTGTTTTAGAAACTTTTCGGTTTTTAAAAAGTTTAACACCCTGTATCTAAAGAACGAAAAATTTGAGGACCCATGTTTATATGAACTTTTTTATAAAAATGGCTCAGGAATGCTCCCTTAAATTTTTTACCGCAAGTAGGAAACACCCTGTATACAGGGTCATTCAAATTAAGTGTCTGTCATTTGTAACTTCGTTGTTACTCAAAATATGAAACATTAGCCATCTAGTAGCTTTTTTACGCTCTTTAGGACTAAAGATCAGAAAAAACAATTGACAATCGGGTCTACACTGCAAAATACTCCCTTTTCAATGGAACTTTCAAAATCCTTTAAAAAAGTCCGTATGTAAAATAGGTATACAATTTTTCATAGTTTCGGAAATATGGCCATCTTCAGGAGTTTAATAGCAAACTGGATTTTTTATATAAAACACCCTGTATATGGTATCATTATTAAAAAGATATTTTAAAAAGCTTTAAGAAAAACCACATTTGATGTGCCTATCTTTTTAGTTTGGAAATATAGCCATTTAAATCTGAAAGATGGTAGATATTTTTCTCGTTTTATTTCTGACACTAAAACTTATTGCTTATAGCTTAAAGCTGTGATATAATGGAAATTTAACGTAATTCTAAGATTTGAATGGCCATATTCCCAAAACTATAACAGATAGACATATTAAATGTGGTATTTTCTTAAAGCTCTTTTAAATATCTATTTACTGGTAATAAATACAGGGTGTTTTATTTAAAAAATGCAAGTGTACTATAAAATTTCTGAGGATGGCTATATCTCTGAAACCATGAAAATTGGATATATCACATGTGGATTTTGCTGTATAACTCAGAAACCAGATTGTCAATTGTTTTTCTAATCTTCAGTCTTAAAGAGCGTGAAAAATGCTACTGGTTTGCTAATTTAAATTTCGTATTTCAAATAATAACGAAGTTACCAATAACGGACACTTAATTTGGATGACCCTGTATATATATCTATATATATATTTATATATATATATATACATATATATATATATATATATATATATATATATATATATATATATATATATATATATATATATATATACCGGGTGATGCATCGCCGGGCGGGACAAAGGAAATCCCATGTAATTTTTAATGAGGTCAATTATTGGTTCCCCTAATTATTTAAGAGAAAACTTCTATTAAAGTTTATTGAAAAATCTAAAGTTTTTACCATGGTAAAAACTTTAGATTTTTCGGTTAACCCGTTTGCTAGTTAGATGCTAATATGTTTTTAAAAATTGTTACATTATTATCGCCTCATATTTATGAACAACAATAAAAATACCAGTTAGCGTGACATTACGTTGTCATTTTAAAATTTAGCGCTTTATTATTATCAAAAAATCGTACAGTGAAAAGATTAAAGTTGTATTTATACAAACGAATTAAGCTAAGTTTAACATTAAACTAGAGTAACAAATTTCAAGAACTTATGACATTTATAATATTTACATGCTTTAATAAATTATTAATATTATTACAATAATTAATATGTTGAAAATAAACTTAAGATTTGGGAAAAATTTCAAATATTTCTGCATTGACTGCTAGACAATAACCCAGACGTTCATAAAATTGTCTTCTTACATTGGCTAACTCGTAAATTAAAATTTTATTGCATTCTGCAGAAATAGCATTTTTAACTCATCTAGATTAGAGTAATTTTTATCCTTGTATATCATGCTTTTAAATGGCCCCAGAGGAAGAAGTCATTTGGCGAAATATCAGAGGACCTGGCTGGCCAATTTATGGTGTGATGTAGGCCAATAACATTTCCATTAAAAGCATTGTGTAAATATTCCCGAACAGCCAGGGTATTATGTGTCGGGCAGCTATCCATTTGGTACAAAATTTCCTGATTTCCCTTGGATACATCATTTAAAGCGGGTAAAATTAGTTCTTCAAGTAGTTCCAAATAAAATTCTACATTCAAATTTTGATTAAGAAAGAATGGTCCAATAATATATTGTCCGATAATCCCCGCCCAAACATTTACTTTCTGTGGATATTGTGTCGTCGTTTCGACAAATCTGTGTTGGTGTTCTTTGCTCCAGTATCGGTAATTTTGATGATTGGGTTCATTGTTTAACGTAAATGGGCACTCATCAATAAAACAAATATTTCTTAAAAATTCCCTGTCCATGTTTGCCCTTTCCATCATATCAAAACAAAATTCCTGCCATCGTATTTTATCCCCATTCCTCAGCTCTTGATGTCTTTTATACTTGTATGAAATGTATGTAAAAATCGGAGCACTGTTGATTGATCTTTTCCTATGATATCCTGAAGTTTCCTTGTACTCACCTTCCCTTCATTTTCTTCCACGTGCAATAAAATTTCCAAAGTCTCTATCATCTCTTACATTTTCTTCTCTTTGATACTCCTAACTTCACATCTGCAGTTATTTATCACTGTGCCTTTGGTCTCAAATTTTTGATAGTCCTATCGACTGTTGATTTTCCGGGTATCGGTCTATTCGGATACTGAGCAGCGAAAATGTCTGACACCTTTTGGTAAGTATTTCCTTGATAGTTCCATTTAATCATCAATACTTTTCTTCAGTAGTATTAGTCATGGTTAATCTTTTCGCTCTACGATTTTTTGATAATAATAAAGAACTAAATTTCAAAATGACAACGGTTATGTCACGCTAAATGGTATTTTTATTGTTGCTCATAAATATGAGGCGATAATAATGTAACATTTTTAATAATATATTAGCATCTAGGTAGCAAACGGATTAACCAGAAAAATCTAAAGTTTTTACCATGGACGTAGATTTGCATGCTTTTCAATAAATTTCAATAGAATTTTTTTGGGATTTCCTATGTCCCGCCCGGCGATGCATCACCCGGGATATATATTTCACGTCCAATTAAGTTAACTCAATTAAAACAATTCCAAATTAATCGTACTGTAAAATACAAATAACAAAAAACAAAAACACCATCCTTTCATCAATGGTTGTATACATACACTGATACTACATCGATATAGGTTTTTCTTATCTTCGGACAAACCACGAAGGCTAAAAGCCTAAATACTAACGTACCGTGACTGTCTTAAGCGAGGTAAGAGGGAGTTTGTTGATACGGGACTTAAATACTTAAAGATTTGGGGGAAAGGAAAGACCTCCGCGGGCAGCAGGTTCCACAACCTAGAAACTCTAGGGATAAAAAAACGAGCAAAGTGGGAAGTTTGGGGCCTGTCCAGTTGGACCGTATAGGGATGCATACGCGCGGAACCACGAGTTTCTCTGTTGGGAACCGTGAGTGGAGGAACTATACTGGACAATTCTTCAGAGCAGAAGCCATGGAAGTACCTATAAAAAAGCGATAAATCCCCCACAGCCCGACGATGGGCAAGAGAGGGAAGCCTTTCTGTAAGTGTAGAGTCATTAATGAGACGAATAGCTCTTCTTTGAATAGAATCAAGAATGTTTAGGGTTGTGGGGGACGCCATGCCCCAGATATGAGAACAATATTCCAAGGGAGGTCGGATTTGGGACACATTTAAAGTGTATAAATTAGAAGAGGAGAAATACTTTTTGGCTCGAAAGAGAAATCCAAGCTTTTTGAAGCTGCCGTGGCTATAGATACAATGTGTTTATGCCAGTTAAGGTTACTTTCAAATGTGACGCCCACAAGATTGAAGGTGTCGTTGCTCTGTAAAACTTGGCCGCTCATAAGTAGAGGATGAGTATTTGATGACTCTTTTCGCGACAAGGAACATGATTGTGTTTTGGATGCATTAAAATGGACGAGATTTTTGGCGCCCCAATCCAATATTAAATTGAGGTTCAGCGAAAGAGATATCTGCATCGCTCTGCGTTTGTTTTCCAAGTCAGGTTTAGTGATAGGTTTAGGAACCTGAAAACTGGAGTGAAGGGTACTGTCGTCGGCAAAACTATGAATGGAATTAGTTGTCGACGAGAGAAGGTCGTTGATGTGAAGAAGAAACAATGTTGGTGCCAGAACTGAGCCCTGAGGGACTCCAGCATTTACCTGGTGAAAGCTTGAAAAATGGCCGTCCACAATAACTGATATACGACGATCAGATAGATAACTAGAGAGCCAAGTTCAGAGTTTAGTTGAGTTAAAATGGCCTTCTAGATCACCGGATCTGGCACCAAATGATTAATTTTTCTTTGGGGACATGTTAAGCAACAAATTTATAGGCATCGTCATGAACGTGAAAATGACTTAGATGAACACTGCCAAAAAATTAGTCAGGTTCTTATAGGCATAACACCTGAAATATTTAAAAACACAAGAACCGAATGTTATAACAGATTAGGATATTGTCTTGCAAAAAATGGTGGTCTCTTTAAGAACCTTATAGAGTAAGATTTTTTAAAAGTTTTTTAAGTTTTTATAAGAAATTTCGTTAGAAATACTTTAATGTTCTTTTTTTAAATTATATTTTAATTTTTAGAATTATTTGTTTATGTTTTATTTTGGAATTGCTTTCTATTTTATTAGTTTTGTACAGCCCCAAACGCCACAAAAAAATAGTGCTCCTAAAAATAGCAGTATTCAATGCATTTAAAGCAATAAATTTATCAAAAACCAAAAAATTTTATATTTACGTAAAAAAGTATTAAAATATATGAAGCAGTCAAGTATAAAGTTAAAGTTTTAGTTAAGCCTCGTACGGGCTACCCCTAGTGGGGAGGTATGCCCGTACAAAATTACAGAGTTATGGTAGTTCTGGTTAGTTTAGTTAAAATTGCCAAGATAGTTTTTTGTCCACCGGTCTAATGGTTCCAGAAGATAGTTCCATATGGTACATTTGCCCAAGTGACGTAAAGTGGCCCTATATGAATTTCAAAATTCCTACGTCACAATATATATATATATATATATATATATATATATATATTTTTTATCGTACCCACCTGGTCACACTGGTATTCAATTCAATAGCTTGTTATATTTTTTGATGCATTTTTACGTAAATGTAAAATATGTAAGTATCCTAAAAATTACTAATTTAAATGCACTTAATCCTGTAAAGATGAAAGCATTTTTTTTTTAAATTTAGGTCTAAACAAAACTTTTAAAAAAATAAAGTAAATATAAAAAATATATTCTCAAAAAAACTAAAATAACGTAAAAGTATTTCTAACAAAATGTTTTTACAATGTGGAAAATCTTTTAAAAATCTTAGTTTATTATGGCTCTGAAAGAGACCATAATTTTTAGCAAGACAATATTTCAATATGATATTAAATTTGTTTTTTTTGTTTTAAAGCATTTAAGGTGATATGCTTATGACCAGGGCCGGGCCAACCGAGTGGTGCAAAAGGGGCGAAAATGCAGCAGTATTACAGACTTGCCGTTCCTCAGTTAAGGGGGTGGAAGTGACACCCCATCATTACACATGCACTTCCTACAACAATCGATGGTTTCAAACTTTTATAATAATTTTAAAAATTGTACTTTTTACTGGAACAGGACCTCCTTTAAATAATGCAAACCTCCTAATTATTTCTTCTGCTAAATTACCAGCATAGTACCACTTAATAATTTTTACTCTTTGTCAACGATATTGACCAAAACTTAAAAAAACAAATTTAGCAGGATTAGCAGCAGTTTGCAACAGAGCAAACGGCTTGCCAGTAAAAATAAATTACAAAGGATTCTAGTTGACCCGACTCGGAAAAAAATCTGTCCCGAAACCTAGTTCAAAAAGCCCTAAATTGATATTTTTATTTTTCCTGAAAGTCTCCTAAATTCTGAAAATGAAATATACATTATGCAGTTACATTCCTAAATCACAAAATAAAGTAAAAAAGTTTAGTAACATTTTTATTACTATTATAATTTTAATTTTACCCTGAAATTTAGGACAGGTTGGCAACTAGGTACTTGACAGCTGAGCAGCGCAGACGCGCACGTCTGGATTTCTGTCTCCCGTTTCGGCACGAGAGAGTTGGGCTCTAATTACGGTGGAGGGAATCATATTGGCGAAGAGAAGGAAGATTACTAAATCACATAAGTTTGACTGAAACAGAATGAGATGCAGATATTTTTCCCGCCCGTTCTCTTTGCTTTCTCCCCCACCACTAATTGTATCAAGCACGCAGTTGCTTGTGTGCAGGCATGGAGGGTGTTAGTGCTTCATATATTTTAATACTTTTTTTACGTAAATATTAAATTTTTTGGTATTTAATAAATTTATTGCTTTAAATGCATTGAATACTGCTATTTTTAAGAGCACTATTTTTGTGGCGTTTGGGGCTATACAAAACTAATAAAATAGAAAGCAATTCCAAAATAAAACATAAACAAATAATTCTAAAAATTAAAATATAATAATAAAAAAAAACACTAATTTCTAACGAAATTTTTTATAAAAACTTAAAAAAACTTTAAAATAATCTTACTCTATAAGGTTCTTAAAGAGACCATTTTTAGCAAGACAATATCCTAATCTGTTATAACATTCGGTTCTTGTGTTTTTTTTAAATATTTCAGGTGTTATGCCTATAAGAATCTGACTAATGTTTTGGCGGTGTTCATCTAAGTCATTTGCACGTTCATGACGATGCCTATAAATTTGTTGCTTAACATGTCCCCAAAGAAAAATTAATCATTTGGTGCCAGATCCGGTGATCTAGAAGGCCATTTTAAGGTACCTCGTCTGGCTTCCGACTTCAAATAAAAATGCAAGTCTTCTAAATTTCTTCTGCTGAATTACCAGCATACTACCACCTAATAATTTAAACTCTTTGTTAAACGGTATAAACCAAAATTTTAAAAAGAAATGGCAGCAGTTTGCAAGACTCCAATCAGCTTGCAAATGAACTCTCTCCAAATGCCGGCGGCCGCGCAGGTTTGGTTTCCATCTCCCACTACTGCAGGAAAGTGGTCGTATACATTCATATAGCATCATTGCATTCTTAGAAAACACCTGGAATATAGGGTGTTTTCTAATGGCAATAAGAAAATCTAAAACCATATTCCTAAGCCAAATTTATAGAAAAAAGTTCATATAAACATAGGTCCGAAAATGCTTGGTTTCTAAGATACAGGGTGTTAAACTTTAAAAAGAAAATCGGAACGCATCTTAGCTAATATTATTGACAAAAAATGTACGCCACTGACTTTTTGCAACTTTTATATTTATCTTCATATTTTTAAGTTGCTTGCATAGTTTTCAAGAAAAAAAGAGAATCCTCTAAACTGCATAACAATGGGCCATACAAGAAAAAATGAGAGATTTTTTCTTTAAAAAATTAAGTGTTTTAACTTTTTATTAGCAATTATGTAATAACAACAACAAAACTTTCATTAAATAACGTTTATATATAGTCTAACAAATTTCACTAAAAAAGTGTTTTAGAAACTTTTCGGTTTTTAAAAAGTTTAACACCCTGAATCTAAAGAACGAAAAATTTGAGGACTCATGTTTATATGAACTTTTTTTAAAAAATGGCTCAGGAATGCTCCCTTAAATTTTTTACCGCAAGTAGGAAACACCCTGTATACAGGGTCATTCAAATTAAGTGTCTGTCATTTGTAACTTCGTTGTTACTCAAAATATGAAACATTAGCCAACTAGTGGCTTTTTTACGCTCTTTAGGACTAAAGATCAGAAAAAACAATTGACAATCGGGTCTACACTGCAAATTACCCCCTTTTCAATGGAACTTTCAAAATCCTTTAAAAAAGTCCGTATGTAATATAGGTACCGTAAAACGGGGTTACTTTGCTCCACATTTTGACATTATATTCTATAGTTTGTTATACATATCTTATAACAGATCCTACAAATTTTGAAAATGATTAGATTAATAATAGAGGTGTTAAATTACGTGTTTACCTAATTTAAACATAAGATATAGATCCAGATCTGAATTATGTACGTGTGAAATCTGATGCAAAGTAAACCCATCGTATGGTTTACTTTGCACCACTTCATTTAGGTTCGGTTTTTTATAGCAAAATTTATGCGGGGTAAAGAAACCCCACACCATTGTTAAATTTAAGAACGTGCGATTTTTTTGGTTTAGGAATTTTCAATTTTTGAGTGATTTAGGTATATAAACAACACATTCTAAGATCGTAATCGTTTATTATTTAAAAAATAAAAGAAATTAAAGTTTATTCAGACAGAACAGTTAACTTAAAATACATTGAATACAGTCAAACATCAGATAAATATTAACTCCACCAGTATCGGTCACACTCAAGTACAGAATACAAACCACGTTTAGTCACTTGCTTAGGTGCATTTATTGCACCAAGTATTTGGTCCCCTATACCAAATTTCATCGGCTTTTTCCGGCCATTTCCACAACTTTAGTGACTTGACCATTGCGTTAATCTTAACCATTTCGCCCTCAATTTCGGGTATGACTCCAGGATAAGGCTTACCATCATACAAGACTAAAACGTATTCGCCTACAGACCTCTGGATATCTTTTAGACCTGATTCTTGAATTTTTTCAGCTGCAGATTTAGCAAAATAACCAGATTCAAGTTTTTTATTAAATTCAATTTCCTCCTCCAGATCTTGTATTTCATCAATGTCATTATCTGACTCTCCAAGTTCCGGAAGCTTATCTGACTCCTCATCTTCTGAAACTTCATTCGCTCTTTGTTTTTGAGAGTGTTTGGATATTGAAGCTCCAACTATTCCTGAAGTCCCAGGTAAATCAGCAGAACCGATTTCGCCGTGAGCAATGCTTTTTCCGGCTGGAATTGTAATTTTTTCTTCCTTTCCCGAACTTGAAACTGAGTAGCCTCTCTCCTTTTATTTTCCAAAGATTCAAGAAGTGATTTTTCTATTTCAGGTATATTCTCTTGATTGACGACATTGCTATGATTGTTATGCAATCGTTCTAATAAGGGACCTACGTCACAAGGCACGATTTCATATTTTCTGAATCCTGAAATTAAATTTGAAGCACTATTTTCAGCAATTTTCTCCATCAGTCTTCTTAGAAGTGTTGGAAAATGTTGTTTTTCGAGCACACTTGACCTGCTTCCAACGTGGGATTCTTACTAATCTGACAAAATTTCACGCCATGCCTTTTTCAATGGAGCCAAGAATGCCACATCTAGGGGCTGCGTTACATGAGTGCTATTTGGCGGCAAGCATACAAATTGAACATCATGGTCCTTACAGGCTGCTAACACATCGACATTTAAATGCGAAGATAAATTATCGCCGATAATAACCTTTTCACCTTTAATTTTTTTCAATCTTGGTAATAACAGCTGAAAAAACCAATCAGAAAATGTTTCTGACTCAAACCACCCAGATGCTGTGTTGGCGTAGCGAGTACCAGGTGGGCCATTATATGTCCACGTGTCCTATAAATGTTTTGATTTGTATACCACATAAGGTGGTAGAACCTCACCTGCCGCATTTCCTGCAATCATTAAAGATATACAACTTTTTGAGGAATTAACTATCCTTTCTGGGTATTTCATGCCCCGTTTGGTTAAGATTTTTTTGCCCAGGATTGTCTGTTAAATTTGTTTCATCATAATTGAAAATTGCATTTGGTGGAACCCCTCCAAGGTTTGCTTTAAGTTCTCTATATAATCCTGCATTTGCTGACCATTGAGAGCTGCTCTGCTCCGTTTAATGTTGGTGGCAAACCTGACTGTTAGGTCCGTATGCCTCTTCAAGAAAGCTTTAATCCAGTCCTTGCCAGGAAGGTTATCTTTGAAACGGGGTATTCTTCTACCTGTGGAAGAGGACTCAAAAAAATTAAACAGAAATCAATAATGCCTAGTTACTCACCTATCTTATTTAAAAATGTCCTGGCTATTTGACGAAGCTCCATCTCAGTCACCGGGAACCCGAAGTCGCTCATTTGATGAATGCAAGAAACAAAGGCCCTTTCTTCTTCTTTTGTAAATGTAGCAGGATAACCTGGTTTATTCGTGTGTACATTTTTCTTTTTATTCATAATGGTCCTCCGTGGTATATTATAAGCTTCCGCGGCTATTCTAGTACTCATTCCATTTCTTATCGCTTCTAAACATTTTTCCAAGTTTTCTTTCGTGTAGTCGCCATACCTGCGAGAGCCTGGGACCCTCTTATAAACCCTTGGCATCCTCTAGACCCAATATATTTTTATATAAAACACCCTGTATATGGTATCATTATTAAAAAGATATTTTAAAAAGCTTTAAGAAAAACCACATTTGATGTGCCTATCTTTTTAGTTTGGAAATATAGCCATTTAAATCTGAAAGATGGTAGATATTTTTCTCGTTTTATTTCTGACACTAAAACTTATTGCTTATAGCTTAAAGCTGTAATATAATGGAAATTTAACGTAATTCTAAGATTTGAATGGCCATATTCCCAAAACTATAACAGATAGACATATTAAATGTGGTATTTTCTTAAAGCTCTTTTAAAATCTATTTATTGGTAATAAATACAGGGTGTTTTATTTAAAAAATGCAAGTGTACTATAAAATTTCTGAGGATGGCTATATCTCTGAAACCATGAAAATTGGATATATCACATGTGGATTTTGCAGTATAACTCAGAAACCAGATTGTCAATTGTTTTTTCTAATCTTCAGTCTTAAAGAGCGCGCTGCTAATTAAACTATTTCGTATTTCAAATAATAACGAAGTTACCAAAAACGGACACTTAATTTGGATGACCCTGTATATATACCAGGTTATGCATCGCCGGGCGGGACAAAGGAAATCCCATGTAATTTTTAATGAGGTCAATTATTGGTTCCCCTAATTATTTAAGAGAAAACATCTATTAAAGTTTATTGAAGATCATGCAAATCTACGTCCATAGTAAAAACTTTAGATTTTTCGGTTAACCCGTTTGCTAGTTAGATGCTAATATGTTTTTAAAAATTGTTACATTATTATCGCCTCATATTTATGAACAACAATAAAAATACCAGTTAGCGTGACATTACGTTGTCATTTTAAAATTTAGCGCTTTATTATTATCCAAAAGTCGTACAGTGAAAAGATTAAAGTTGTATTTATACAAACGAATTAAGCTAAGTTTAACTATTAAACTAGAGTAACAAATTTCAAGAACTTAAGACATTTATAATATTTACGTGCTTTAATAAATTATTAATATTATTACAATAATTAATATGTTGAAAATAAACTTAAGATTTGGGAAAAATTTCAAATATTTCTGCATTGACTGCTAGACAATAACCCAGACGTTCATAAAATTGTCTTCTTACATTGGCTAACTCGTAAATTAAAATTTTATTGCATTCTGCAGAAATAGCATTTTTTAACTCATCTAGATTAGAGTAATTTTTATCCTTGTATATCATGCTTTTTAAATGGCCCCAGAGGAAGAAGTCATTTGGCGAAATATCAGAGGACCTGGCTGGCCAATTTATGGTGTGATGTAGGCCAATAACATTTCCATTAAAAGCATTGTGTAAATATTCCCGAACAGCCAGGGTATTATGTGTCGGGCAGCTATCCATTTGGTACAAAATTTCCTGATTTCCCTTGGATACATCATTTAAAGCGGGTAAAATTAGTTCTTCAAGTAGTTCCAAATAAAATTCTACATTCAAATTTTGATTAAGAAAGAATGGTCCAATAATATATTGTCCGATAATCCTCAGCCCATATTCCAACCTAGAAGGTCAATACCAACTCCCCTAAGGAAGCGCGATAGAACTTTTTTTTATTTAAAGTACTAACATTATTTTGGCTCACTCTATCACCGCTATTATTTTTGACCTCACCTTTCCAGATACCCTGTATATTTCCTCAGCAAGAGAAGACTAAAGAAAAATCGTGCAGAAACTTGTATGTGTGTGTGTATTATTTCATATGTCCATATTCATTTGAAAGGCTCCCATATATTCTGGGATACTTCTATTATATCATATGTTTTTTTCCATTTGCCATTTACCTATACCGACACTAATACGTGATTAAGGAGGCGTCTTGGAGCAATTTAAGAGTTAAGAAATCGATTTTAGAAATTTTTAAACAAACCACGAAGGCCAAAACCTAAATACTAACGTACCGTGGGTGTCTTAAGCAGTAAGGGAGTTTGTTGACTTGGGACTTAAATACTTGAAGATTTGGGGGGAAGGAAAGACCTCCGCGGGCAGCAGGTTCACAATCTAGAAACTCTAGGGATAAAGAACGAACAAAGTGAGAAGTTCGGGGCCTGTCCAGTTGGACCGTATAGGGATGCATACGCGCGGAACCACGAGTTTCTCTGTTGGGAACCGTGAGTGGAGGAACTATACCTGGTCAACTTCTTCAGAGCAGAAGCCATGGAAGTACCTTATAAAAAGCGATAAATCGCCCACAGCCCGACGATGGGCAAGAGAGGGAAGCCTTTCTGTAAGTGAAGGATCATTAATGAGACGAATAGCCCTTCTTTGAATAGAATCAAGAATGCTCAGGGTTGTTGGGGGACGCCATGCCCCAGATATGAGAACAATATTCCAAGGGAGGTCGGATTTGGGACACATATAAAGTGTATAAATTAGAAGCGGAAAAATACTTTTTAGCTCGAAAGAGAAATCCAAGCTTTTTGAAGCTGCCGTGGCTATAGATACAATGTGTTTATGCCAGTTAAGGTTACTTTCAAATGTGACGCCCACGAGATTGAAGGTGTCTTTGCTCTGTAGAACTTGGCCGCTCATAAGTAGAGGATGAAGTATTTGATGACTCTTTTCGCGACAAGGAACATGACTGTGTTTTGGATGCATTAAAATGGACGAGATTTTTGGCGCCCCAATCCAATATTAAATTAAGATCCTGCGAAAGAGATATCTGCATCGCTCTGCGTTTATTTTCCAAGTCAGGTTTAGTGATGGGTTTAGGGACCTGAAAGCTGGAGTGAAGGGTACTATCGTCGGCGAAACTATGAATGGAATTAGTTGTGGACGAGAGAAGGTCGTTGATGTGAAGAAGAAACAATGTTGGTGCCAGAACTGAGCCCTGAGGGACTCCAGCATTTACTTGGTGAAAGCTTGAAGAATGGCCGTCCACAATAACTGATATACGTCGATCAGATAGATAACTAGAGAGCCAAGTACAGAGTTTAGTTGAAAGACCATAGGAGGGAAGTTTATTAAGAAGTGCGGCATGCCAGACCTGGTCAAAAGCTTTTGGATATATCAAGAGCAACGATCTGGGACTCACCTAGAAACTCAAGAGACTTATTCCAACAGTGTGATACGAAGGAAAGAAGATCTGCTGTAGATCTTTTGTGGCGAAATCCATACTGCCTGTCGTGCAAAATTTTGTGTTTTCTAAGTACTTAAGAATTTGTGAATTAATTAATTTTTCCATTACTTTACAAAGAACTGAGAGAATTGAAATTGGTCTATAGTTAGATGGAAGCTGAGTTTAGATCCTTTCTTGGGAATAGGTTGAACACGTGCAGCCTTCCAGCTCTCCGGAAAGATACCTGTGTCGTAAGAAATTCAGAAAGAGCCGAGTTAAGATTGGTGCAAGTTCTGGGGCGCATTTTTTTAAAACGGTTGCCTGGTAGCTGCCGTCCAAGCTGAACGAGTTTCTTGGTGTTAGAGGGGAGGAAAGGATGCAGCCCAATGTGTTTTGCTTTAAAAAGTAATATCGGGCATTTTGCCGAAGGAACTGGGGCAACCCTTCCGTTTGGAGATTGGATGATGATTTACTTTGGGAGGGTCAAAGGGATTGAATTGGCAGCAAATTGTTTGGCAAATAGTTCTGCCTTCCCTTTAGCAGTAGAAATAATTTCATCTTCCAAAGTTAGTGGTGGGAAAGAACTGGCACAAAAATTCCTACTTATGTTTTTCGCAAAGGACCAGAAGGATTTGCTGCCATTTGAGCAAAGAAAGAACTTTGTTTTGATACGATTGTCGAAGGAGTCTTTGGCTTCAGAAATTGTTTGATTGTAGTAGTTTCTTGCTTCAATGCTGGCCTGTCGGTTTTCTGGACTAGGATCCTGTAGAAACTTCTTTGTGAGCCTGAACTTTTAAAATTCTGGCTTTATCACAAGATTTGGAAAACCAGGGTTTGTTATTGGATTGTTTGGGGTTCTTGATGGTGTGTGGAATATAGGTTTCAATGCCCAATTAGAATTGATTCAGTAAGTTGAATTGCAAATTTGGGAAGGATCACGAGAAGAAAAGCAGATGGAATTCAGGGGTAAGTGGCAGAAGAAGTCCCTTAGGCCATCCCAGTCGGCTGAGTTGTAGTGCCATACGGTGCGTGGTGGCATGTATTCATTACCTCAGGATGTGCAGGAGTAAGATATAGTAACTAAGCCATGATCTGAGCGACCTAGGGGTGCTGTGACAGATGTTTCATAGGAGTTCGAGGTTTGTAGTAAGAAAAGAGATCTAGGAGATTTGAACTATGATTTGGGACTCTAGGAAAGTAGGTGGGTTTCATAATAAGGTTGGTAGAAGAGTTACTGACTGCGAAGATTCGGCGTCGTTTCGACAAATCTGTGTTGGTGTTCTTTGCTCCAGTATCGGTAATTTTGATGATTGGGTTCATTGTTTAACGTAAATGGGCACTCATCAATAAAACAAATATTTCTTAAAAATTCCCTGTCCATGTTTGCCCTTTCCATCATATCAAAACAAAATTCCTGCCATCGTATTTTATCCCCATTCCTCAGCTCTTGATGTCTTTTATACTTGTATGAAATGTATGTAAAAATCCGGAGCACTGTTGATTGATCTTTTCTATGATATCCTGAAGTTTCCTTGTACTCACCTTCCCTTCATTTTCTTCCACGTGCAATAAAATTTCCAAGTCTCTATCATCTCTTACATTTTCTTCTCTTTGATACTCCCTAGCTTCACATCTGCAGTTATTTATCACTGTGCCTTTGGTCTCAAATTTTTTGATAGTCCTATCGACTGTTGATTTTCCGGGTATCGGTCTATTCGGATACTGAGCAGCGAACATGTCTGACACCTTTTGGTAACTATTTCCTTGATAGTTCCATTTAATCATCAATACTTTTTCTTCAGTAGTATAACTCATGGTTAATCTTTTCGCTCTACGATTTTTTGATAATAATAAAGCACTAAATTTCAAAATGACAACGTTATGTCACGCTAACTGGTATTTTTATTGTTGCTCATAAATATGAGGCGATAATAATGTAACAATTTTTAAATAATATATTAGCATCTAACTAGCAAACGGATTAACCGAAAAATCTAAAGTTTTTACCATGGACGTAGATTTGCATGCTCTTCAATAAATTTCAATAGAATTTTTCTCTAAAATAATTAGGGGAGCCAATAATTGACCCCATTAAAAATTACATGGGATTTCCTATGTCCCGCCCGGCGATGCATCACCCGGGATATATATTTCCCGTCCAATAAAGTTAACTCAATTAAAACAATTCCAAATTAATCGTACTCGTAAAATACAAATAACAAAAAACAAAAACACCATCCTTTCATTAATGGTGGTATACATACACTGATACTACATCGATATAGATTTTTTTTATCTTTGGACAAACCACGAAGGCTAAAAGCCTAAATACTATCGTACCGTGACTGACTTAAGCGAGGTAAGAGGAGTTTGTTGATACGGGACTTAAATACTGGAAGATTTGGGGGAAAGGAAAGACCTCCGCGGGCAGCGGGTTCGACAATCTAGAAACTCTAGGGATAAAAAACGAACAAAGTGGGAAGTTTGGGGCCTGTCCAGTTGGACCGTATAGGGATGCATACGCGCGGAACCACGAGTTTCTCTGTTGGGAACCGTGAGTGGAGGAACTATACTGGACAATTCTTCAGAGCAGAAGCCATGGAAGTACCTATAAAAAAGCGATAAATCCCCCACAGCCCGACGATGGGCAAGAGAGGGAAGCCTTTCTGTAAGTGTAGAGTCATTAATGAGACGAATAGCTCTTCTTTGAATAGAATCAAGAATGTTTAGGGTTGTGGGGGACGCCATGCCTCCAGATATGAGAACAATATTCCAAGGGAGGTCGGATTTGGGACACATATAAAGTGTATAAATTAGAAGAGGAGAAATACTTTTGGCTCGAAAGAGAAATCCAAGCTTTTTTGAAGCTGCCGTGGCTATAGATACAATGTGTTTATGCCAGTTAAGGTTACTTTCAAATGTGACGCCCACAAGATTGAAGGTGTCGTTGCTCTGTAAAACTTGGCCGCTCATAAGTAGAGGATGGTATTTGATGACTCTTTTCGCGACAAGGAACATGATTGTGTTTTGGATGCATTAAAATGGACGAGATTTTTGGCGCCCCAATCCAATATTAAATTGAGATTCTGCGAAAGAGATATCTGCATCGCTCTGCGTTTGTTTTCCAAGTCAGGTTTAGTGATAGGTTTAGGAACCTGAAAACTGGAGTGAAGGGTACTATCGTCGGCAGAAACTATGAATGGAATTAGTTGTGGACGAGAGAAGGTCGTTGATGTGAAGAAGAAACAATGTTGGTGCCAGAACTAAGCCCTGAGGGACTCCAGCATTTACCTGGTGAAAGCTTGAAAAATGGCCGTCCACAATAACTGATATACGACGATCAGATAGATAACTAGAGAGCCAAGTACAGAGTTTGGTTGAAAGACCATAGGAGGGAAGTATATTAAGAAGTGCGGCATGCCAGACCTGGTCAAAAGGTTTGGATATATCAAGAGCAACGATCTGGGACTCACCCAGAAACTCAAAAGACTTATTTCAGCAGTGTGATACGAAGGAAAGAAGATCTGCTCTAAATCTTTTGTGGCGAAATCCATACTGCTTGTCATGCAAAATTTTGTGTTTTTCTAAGTACTTGAGAATTTGTGAATTAATTAAATTTTCCATTACTTTACAAAGAACTAAGAGAATTGAAATTGATCTATAGTTATCAGGTTTTAGTATTTTTACAAATTGGACAAATCCAACAAAACAGTCATAATGTTATCTACCGATTATGACAACAAAATAAAAATCTGCTTTCAGATAATACGATCTATAAACTAATAAAAAATGATCCTATAAATATATATCTGAAAAAAACAACGAAATTATCTCCATATGGGAAAACAAAGCATATATCTCACCAAAAACAGCAAAAGATCTAAAAATTAATAACGCTGTGGCCCCCAGAATTTATGACCTTCCCAAACTTCATAAAAATAACATACCTCTACGAGCTATTGTTTCATGTGTGCAATCACCATTTGAAGGTTTATCTAGATTCTAAAAAATATTCTCCAAAAATAATTAAGAAAAATCCATACTACATAAAAGACTCTTGGGATTTCAAAAATAAAACAAAAACATCACAATACCCGAAGATTACATTTTAATATCATTAGACGTTGTGTCACTATACACTAATATACCCACCGAATTAACAAAAAAATATTAACAAAATAATGGAATGAAATTAAATTCCACTTGAAGAAGTTTTAGAAGCGGTAAACTTAACATTAGATTCAACATATTTCGTATACGATAATGCTTTCTATAAACAAATTGAAGTATGTGCAATAGGTGCCGCCATTTCTAGTGTCATTGCACAAATTGTAATGGAAGACCTTGAAGAAACAATAATAAAGGGATTTAATTTCAGTATCCCATTTTTTTTTATAGATATGTAGATGATTGCATAACCGCCATACCTAAATCACAACAAAACAACATTGTTAATTATTTTAATAGTCACTACAACAAACTTAAATTTACATTAGAAATAGAAAATGAACAAAAAATTAAATTTTTAGATATGACCTTACATAATAAAAACCATAAAATAAGAACAGAATGGTATACAAAGGTTACATGGTCATGTAGATACCTACATTATGACTCTATTCACCCTATGTCACAAAAAAGATCTGTAATTATGGGGCTTGCTGACCGTGCGATAGAACTCACTGATGCCGAATTTCGAGAAACAGCAATAAAAAAGCAAAAACGCACTTATAAAGAATGGTTACCCAATAAATTTATTAAACTTAATTTTCAAAAACGAATCACATTTTTTATAACAAAGACAGTAACCAAAAAATAAAACAACAAAAATCAACCAAATATCAACACTACCTTATACAGTGTGTCCAAAATTGGTAGGGAATGTATTGGGATATTGGAAACCATAAGAGATAGAAAGATGGTTAAATGGGGAAGTTATAGACCATTTAAAGCTTAATCTAATGCCGTTTTAATGACAAATGTATCTCGTTTGGTTTTTGAGTTATTTTGAAAAAACTGAAAATGTGCGTTTTTGAAAAAGTGCTGTAGTTTTTTTATTTAAAATAATTTTTGGAATCTGTAAAAACATTGTTAGGGCAACTTTTTAAGACGAATACATTCATATATTTTGATTTTAATTTCAATGTTTCGGTTTTAAGATATCATCATCAACTTTTGTTTTTCTTATGGCCGCCATTTTGTTTTTTGCACATTTTTAAAGAGCGTTTTTTTCCCTTGCAACACTTTATTAAAATGTTTTTGTTTGATGTCAAAAAAGGAAAAAAATATTTTTTGCTAAGTTGGCCATGACTGCATAGCAAAATAGCTTTATAAACAATTGCCATTTGATTCCTAAAAATAAACTATGTTAAAAAACTATTTTTGATTTTTAAAAGCCTATGTACCCAAACAAAGACGGAGATTTACTTTGTTTGTAATGACAGATTAAAATATTTAATAATAATAATATAAAGCTGTACTTTCTACCAAAAATTAGTATATTTACTTTTTTTATATTATTGTGTTTAACTCAACCTATAACAATACAAAAATCAAACTTATCTTCTTTTAATTTGCACTAACAATTGGAAAAAAATATAAATCCTAAGAAAAACTATGCTCTTTACATTCATTACCAACTTACTTGCATATGGAAGTTTTGAAAAACCTCGACCAAAATAGTATCAAGAAAATACCGAAAATCGAAATAGAATTATTCAAAAATATTTTACCGATAATCCTATATCTTCTACATGAGTTGCAACCAGGGAACTAATAAATATTAATAAAATAATAAAAAAAAATAATTTTGCCAAAAAATAACGCTACAGTTCAAAATGTCCACCGTTTTTTTCAATGCACTTTTGACACTTCTTTAAAACAGTTCTGGTAACGCGGTTAACAGTGTTTCTGTTTATACTTAATAGGACATCCCGCAAACGGTCTTCAAGAACTTGTACATTTTCAGGAGGATCAAATTCATATATTTCATTTTTTAAATAACCCCATAAATAAAAGTCTAAAGGAGTGATGTCTGGAGACCTGGCAGGCCACCGAACAGGCCCATTGTTTGAGATAATTCTCTCACTAAAAGTTTCCGATAAAAATGTGTGCACCTCCCTAGAATTGTGAGCGTGTTCATCCATCTTATTGAAACCACAAATTGTTAAAATCATTTGGTGGAACTACTTCCCTAATTGCTGGATTTATTTTGTTTTGCAGCATCTCAAGATATCTTTGGCCATTCAGTGTCTGCTCGTAAATAAAAGGCCCAATTAAGTGATTTGCTAAAAAATATATTATAAAAAAATAAAAATAATAACTAATATGTTTTTATTACCATAAATTCCGCACCATACGTTAAAGCCAAATCGAACTTGCAGTCTACGTTGTTCCCGTAATTGGGGATTTTCTACAGCCCAGTAATGGTGGTTATGTTTGTTAAATACGCCACAATTTGTAAAATGACTTTCGTCCGCCCATAAAACTTTTCTAAAAAAATTGGGTTTTCTTCACATTTATTACGATACCAATGGCAAAATTGAAGTCTTCTTTGAAAATCACCCTCATTAAGCCCTTGTACAAGGGTGGGTTTATATGGGCGATAATGGGATAATTTTAAAACGTGATGTATGGTTGACTTCGGAATGTTAAGTTCGCCGTTTGCAACTCGTGTAGAAGATGTAGGATTATCGGCAAAATATTCTTGAATATTTCTATTTCGAGTTTCATTATTTTTTTGATACTCTTTTGGTCGAGGTTTTTCAAAACTTCCATATGCAAGTAGGTTGGTAGTAAGTGTGGAGAACATTTTTATCCCAGGTTGATGTCTTTCGGGAAAACTTTCCAAATAAGTGTTTGCTGCATTCTCCGCATTTCTGTGATTTTTAATATAAATAACTAACATGTCAAATGTTTCTTCGTTTGAAAAAATTTGCGGCATTTTTCTGGATACGTTTAACACAATTTTCCAATAACACAATAAAATATGTAACTAAATGAGAATATTTGACAACTTCGTCTTAGCAACGACATTTTCGCAATTGTTTCTAGAGGCAGTCATGGCCAACTCGACCAAAAATGGTTTTTAATGTTTTTGACATAAAACAAAAAAATTTTAATTAAGTGTTATACATCATTTTAAAGGGAATAAAACGCTCTTTGAAAATGTAGAAAAATACAAAATGGCGGCCATAAGAAAAACAAAAGTTGATGATGATATCTTAAAGCAGAAACGTTAAAATTAAAATCTAAATACAGGAATGTATTCCTCTTAAAAAGTTGCCCTTACAATGTTTTTACGGATTCCAAAAATTATTTGAAATAAAAAAACTACAGCCTTTTTTCTAAAATGCACATTTTTAGTTTTTTCAAAATAACTCAAAAACCAACCGAGATACGGCCGTCATCAAAACCGCATTAAATTAAAGGATAAATGGTCTATAACTTTCCCCATTTAACCGTCTTTCTATCTCTTCTAGTTTCCAATATCCCAATACATTCCCTACCAATTTTGGACACACTGTATACGAGGACTGTCACAAAATCTAAAAATTATTTTTAAAAATGAAGACATTACAATTTGTCATAAGGCACATAACCTTCTCAAATCAAATTATTCAAAATTAAAATCACAAATTTCAAAAGAAAACAGAAGCAATGTCGTATACGAAATACCTTGTAACGAGTGTAATGCTGTCTATATTGGGCAAACAAGTCAATACATCAAAAATCGAATTAACGGACACAAATATGACAAAAAAAAACAAAACAGTGCTAACAAACCATGACACTGAAACCAATCATACTTCTAATTTTAATAAAGTAAAAATCTTAAAAACTGAATACCATTAAAAAAGAGAATTCTATGAAATGATAGAAATACAGAAGAAAAACAACGCCATAAACTCAAAGTCTGATACAAGATTTTTAAGCAGGGTATATAACGATCTTTTAAAATAGTTTCTTTCCTGTTTATAAACTTTCTTATTATTTTTTAAAAATTATTTAATACATTATAAGTTTTTTAAAGTGTTCCATAAAAAAAATCAAAATTTCTTAAATATTATTAAGTATATCTGAAAAGGTAAGAAATATGCAATACCTATATCAATGTAGTATCAGTGAATGTATACCACCATTGATGAAAGGATGGTGTTTTTGTTTTTTGTATTTTACAGTACGATTTAATTGGTATTGTTTTAATTGTGTTAACTTAATTGAACGTGAAAGAATTGTTTTGTACTATGTTTTAAGGTAGGCGATTTTGTCTGTTGTATTGTACCACATAATTTTAGAATATTCATTTGCAGTGTTTTGACCATTTAATTTTGTTAAATTTTGCTTTTTTGTAAAAATTATATATATGGTTTTATTAAAAGGACTACATATATATATA